>JACEGR010002798.1:0-119419 GCA_014170235.1 Listronotus bonariensis
TTTATTAAATTCATACAATCTAAAACACCGCCTAAATTCAACTCTTGCTAATTCAACTAGAATAATAATATTACGGACATTTAAAATAAGTGTTTTTAGATTATAGAATTGTTTAAAACTAGGACACTTTTTTTTTTAAATAATATTATCCCGCCAACCTCTCTTCTTTTTATACGCAGATTTTATTGCTGTTTTTTCTCTAATTTTTATTTAAAATAGGAAAAACTTGTTACATTTTAATGAAGCAAAAGATAAACTATTAAAATTGGAAAATTTTATGAGCTTGGACTAACTAAAATATAAATGAATATGACAAATAAATGAAACACATAAAACATAAGTAAAAAACATAAATTTTAAGTAATATCAAGTGTATTTTCCTATAAAGTTGCATTTCTCCACTAAAGAACCCAATGTTTTTAGGTCCAGTAGTCTATTATTTTTTTATTGCCAAAGATTTGAGATCTATATAGAAAAATGATATAGACAAGAAAT
Source organism: Listronotus bonariensis (assembly GCA_014170235.1). Lineage (NCBI taxonomy): Eukaryota > Metazoa > Arthropoda > Insecta > Coleoptera > Curculionidae > Listronotus > Listronotus bonariensis. Next base: position 496 of record JACEGR010002798.1, read on the forward strand.
AAAAAGAAAATTTCCCTCCCACCTATTTCTTCTTTTTATCTAGTTACAAAATGACACAACTTTGATATCGTCGGTATAAAGGTAAAACTAACCAAGTAACAATTTTATGTTTTGAAGAAGAAAGAAAAGCCTTTGCTATCATGTTTTATATTGCTTCTAATTTTTACAAAACAAAATCCAAAGAACGTTAGTAATAATAGTTTCTGTACTTAGTGACTTTAATCTCTTTTGTAACCCAGTAATATTACCATATAGTGCATAAATAGAGTAATATAACTGCACATAAAATCACTAGAAAAAATTGTTAGCTTACTAATCTTAAGACTAAATTAATGAGTTGACTTAATACACCACCGATTTATATCCTGTCTCGACTTTTGCACATACGAAATAATTTTTATTTACGTTTTAAGTTACTTAGGGAGTTTTACCGTTACCACAAAAGTTTTTCTGGTAGTTGGTGAACTTTATTATTTTACTTAAGGGCCTTAGATTCAAACATGATAGCTTTGAATTGTTCTTATGATAAAACTATTACCGCACGTAACATAGGTACATATGCTTAACTCATTTTTGAGAAAAATTATACTTAGTCACTTTTACCTTTATACCGACGACATGACAGTAAACATCTGATAAATCGACGTCCTTGGAGTCCTTTTTACCAATTTAAAATTTAAAATATAGTTTATACAATTGTAAAAGACTTTTAAATCCCCTATTTACTCAAAAATATAATCACGATTACCACCATATTTACAAAACACTAATGAAATAACCATATTTTTTTTAAAAAGGATACCTATGACGTCACATCTATCAACTGTCAAATTAAAGTTAGGCCACCTTTTTCACCTTGGGTACCTACTAGAACTATTATTTTCTCTCTGCTGTAGTTTGTTCCTACGGCAGAGCTGCCTCTGGACTGGTAGATATATGGTCAGATAATAAAGATATAGAAAAAAAAGAGATCAAGGATGAATTCAGAATTGACAACAACCTTGGGGTAAAATTTACCTTTTAACGGAAGTAAAAGAGGTACTGCTAGTGTTTTTTAGTGTATGTTTGCCATTTATTAGTAATAATAATAAATAAAAAGCGAAATATAAACTAAAAAGTTAAAAATAAACAATAAAAAAATTAACTAACTTTAAAAAAATAAATAAACTTAGTAAAATTTAACAATGATAAAATAAATTTAAAAAAAATAGGTCAGGTAATAAAATATGCGCCAAACCAAATGTTAAGAACCAAATGAGCAGAAGCTTTGTATACTTACCATATGGTATTACCCGACTTATTTTTATTTATTTATTATGTTTAGGTATTTAGTAAGTTTTATTTATTTTTTTCTTTGGTTTCCATTTTTTTTTAAATTGTTTATATTATATCCTTGCCATATCTCTGATATTTTGAGGTGACATTTTTTATTAGCACAAAAATAAAATGACCGATTTACCGATATAGGACAATTTTGGTACTTAAAAACACGCTGCATATTTTTAATATTTCTAAAATTCAATCCTTAAAAATGTCACATAGGCTATGGCAATAGAGTGCATTTCTTTAATGTCCCCCTTTAATTTTTTAAACTGAATAATTTAAAAAGTTAAACATTGGAAGATGAAATCGATGCATAAAAACTATAATTTAAAGTTAAATTTACAAATGAAAATTTTTAGATGGCGACTGGGCGAAAATGGGGATTTGTGACACATCATTTTAAAGCTCTTGACGAATACTTTATAACACTGGAATATAAAGTCAATAACTTTACCTAATACAAAATGACGGTACTTTAAAAATTACTTAAATACCTGATTTGGACCACCATATTTCCAAAACCAATAAAGTGAGATATACTCTTAAGCTCCTTTAAATATATTTTTAATGGTAATATAATATTCAAGGTACTTTATTAAAAAATTATATCCTTTGTTTTTTTTCTGTATAATATCACCAGTATTATTATTAAAAGATCTTTTAAAGAGATTTGGAAAAACAGCAGATTAGGTACATCTAAGTTTATTAATTTCAGAAATATAGCCATTCAGCTAGGTATTTAGGCAATTTTTCAAGTACCGTTATTTTGTATTAGGTTAAGGTATTGACTTTATATTCTAGGATTATACTGTACTCGTCAGAAGCCTTAAAATGATGTGCCACAATACTCCCCTTTTCATTTAATTTTTTTTTCAAGATAGCGCCCAGCCGCCCTCTGGGAATTTTCATTTGTCAATATTCCCCTAAAATAAAGTATTTATGCAGCAATTTTATATCACACAGTTTTACTTTTTCAAATTGATTTGTTTTAAAAGTGAAAGTCTGAGGGACAATAAAGAAATGCACTGAATAATAAAAAAATATATACTTTTTGACCTTTAAAAAACTGACTGCTCGCAATTGAACGAATTTTATGACAATAAAATATTGCTACATACAAGTTCATAAAAAATACAGAAACAAAGCTATACGTTATTAACAAAATAATAGTTGCAGCAAAGCTAGAGTACTTTATTTTTTTATATAAATTGTGAGTAACCCATAGACTGATTGCCGTGCAAACTATTTTTATGGTGCCAACAAATTTGTGATTTTTAAAGGTAACCATAGCTTATGTTAGTTAAAAACAACAGGATGCTTTATTTAAAATAACAAAGTTGCCCTATATAGGAAAACTGACCAATTCAACAATTCCATAAGATAACAATAAAGATTTGATAAATTTTTTTTTAATGTAAAAATTTTGGCGAAAACCACATACTCATTTGTTATAAAGCTATTTGTATTTAAAATGGGTCAAAGTATCGACGGCCACCCCTTATATTCTTGATTATAAATTACAATGTATACCTTAAATTTAATTAAAAACCCATTTCAAATAGCACTCTTAATTAATGACCTTTAAACGTAAGTTAGGATACCAAAATAAACTGTAAACGAGTGTTATTTTTAATTTTTTTCTGTTTTTATCTTCACATAAAAACAGTCAATTTATTTTATGTTAAGGTTTTTCAAACAAATCAAACAATCATTAACAAACGGGAAAATAACAAGCATCGTGTGTTATAAATATTACTCTAAACAATTGTTATCTTCGAATGACGACGTGCTGGCAATTTGTATTTTTAACGATCCAACAAATTCTCGTCAAAAGCACTTTACAGGCATTATTTATTATTTTTTAAAAAATGTAGTTAATTTAAACCATTTCTTTTTAAATTTTACCATTAAAAAATATATTGAAAAACACGGGCTAAAAAATTATAATAATTTGGGGTGTATACAGGGTAGCAATTGTTCTTAAAAATAAATATTATAATTTTTGTAAGAGCTACTATAAGAGTGGCTTTTTATTGGATTAAATAAGAAATAAACAAAGTTACTTAGTTACATACCAGGTGATGCATCGCCGGGCGGGACATAGGAAATCCCATGTAATATTTATAGGGTCAATTATTGGCTCCCCTAATTATTTTAGAGAAAAATTCTATAAAAGTTTATTGAAGAGCATGCAAATCTACGTACATGGTAAAAACTTTAGATTTTTCGGTTAACCTGTTTGCTAGTTAGATGCTAATATATTTGTTAAAAATTGTTACATTATTATCGCCTCATATTTATGAACAACAATAAAAATACCAGTTAGCGTGACATTACGTTGTCATTTTGAAATTTAGTCCTTTATTATTAACTAACTATATAACTTCAATAGAATTTTTCTCTAAAATAATTAGGGGAGCCAATAATTGACCCCATTAAAAATTACATGGAATTTCCTAAGTCCAGCCCTGCGATGCATCACCCGGTATATAAATATTATTTTTGTGTACTATTTTTCTTTTGCCTCGTATCAGTCCACGTAAACTTGTCTTGGGAAAAGTAAAAAAAAATGAAATTGAAGGGCTATACAAATTTGATATTTGGTGATTTTTCAGAAAGACACTAAAGGGTTGCATAAAAAGTAATTTATATTAATTATTGTTCTCATATTTGGGACATGGTGTCTTCAACACACAACTAGTACCAACCAGGCATTCTTGATTCCAATCAATGAAGAGTTGTTCGCCTCATTAATAACCCTTTACTTACAGAAAGCTTTTCTCCACTCGCCCATAGGGCTGTGAGAGATTTATCGCTCTTTTATAGGTACTTCCATTGGTTTAAACAATTATCTAGTGTAATTCCTCCACTTACGGTTCCCAACAGAGAAACTCGTAGTCCCGCACGTATGCATCCCAATACACCGTCCAACTAGACAGGCTCCGAACTCCCCACTTTGTTCGTTCTTTTATTCCTAAAGTTTTTACAATGAGAGACCTGCTGCCCGCAGGGGTTTTTCCTCCTCCCCCTCCCAATTCTTTAACTTTTGAAGTCCCGTGCGAACAAACTTCCTCTTACCTCGCTTATGACATCCCGGTGAGTTAATATTAACTATTTTAGGCTTAGTGGATTATTCAAGGATAAAAGAAAATCCATTTAAAAATACTTTAAAATAAATGTATTTAACAGGAAAGCCACGAACGACACGAACGTGCCTGTAGAAATTTAACAGAAAACCTTGACTTATCTTAAAATTAAGTATATTCTAATATAAACAACAAAACTGAGCAATTAACGCCCTTTTAATTGAAACTTAGAGGTTACTGACACTTCACAATATTTAAATTTGCTTAAGTAAGCGGGGCTTCCCAGACCTCCCCTGCTGGTAATAGACTAAAAAAATGTATGCATTGTGTTGTCTTATTGTCTTCAGTATGTTGAAATCATAGATAAAGTCACATTTAGATCCGCAGAAGCTATAAGCATTTTTCGGATCTTTACGATCTTGTGCAGTAAACAAATAGATGAGGTTACGAACATGCAAATTTTAAACGCCAAGGGCAAATACGAGTCTGGCCAACTGTCCCACACCGAGCTCCTCGTACTCCGAACAGAAAACTCAGAAAACGATTTGATAAATTATGCCCGATAATGCCATACATCGTTCGGCGTGCGCGCGTTAACATTTGGTGACTGCGGAAAATGACTGGTGCCCAACCGCACAAACCCGTAACTTTTGTTTTGCGCATGTAATAACATTGGTAATTCATTTAGATCACTGGTCAAAATTTTGAAGTCTATTCAGTTTGACCGTATAGCGATGCATACGTGCGGTACCACAACTACTTAGTTGGGGACTGTTAGTGGACGAATTAAACTGAGAAGTTCTTTAAAGCAAAGGCCATGCATGTACCTATTAAAAAGCGATATATCCCCCACAGCCCGATCTTGAGTAAAAGTGGAAAGTAAAGGATCAATAATGAGGCAGAGAGCTCTTCTTTAAATAAAATCAAGAATCCTAAGGATGCGAGAGACGCTATGCCCCAGATATGAGAACGATTTGGATCAAAATATAAGTTGTATAAATAAGAAGGGAAAAATACTTTTTGCCTTGAAAGAAAAATCCAAGTTTTTTAAAGCTGCGGTGGCTATAGATACAATGTGTTTATGGCACTTGGGATTATTTTCAAATGTGACGCCCACAAGATAAAAGGTGTCTTTGCTCTGCAAAACTTGGCCGCTTATAAGTAAAGGATGAGTATTTGATGACTTTTTTCGCGACAAGGAAGATGATTGTGATTTGGATGCATTAAAATCAAAGATACTTTTAGCGCTCTCTATCAGTGTGGCGTCCACAATGTCATAAATCAAAGCAAAATGTAAAAATAATATTATCCTATTATAAATTTCTCCAGATGTAACGCTTGTAATGTAAATATAACATAATTTAATAATAAAAATTCCAATAACTTTGGAAGATAAATAATTTAATAGGTAAATTTAAACATAAATTTTAAATATATGTTTAATAACAGCATAACTAGGTTTGTGTTGTTTCTTGTAAGTTTTTATAATATACAATATTCAAATAAATTCAGAACAGTTAATAATAATAAAAAAATAATAAATAACCGACTTAAAAAAATAATTAAGGAGTTGGGTAATAACATATGGTAAAGTATAATTAAAATAATTAAATATTTAGTTATAACATTAAATAGCACATATACAGTGTGTGCCAGGATAGGTGGTACAAGAGCACAAATAGACCAGAAATTTTGGATTTTTTTATGTCTTTTTAGGACAACCGGTTGCATGGTCCAAATAAAAATTTTTACTTCGATTGGTATTATACAGAATGAGTAATAACTAAAAATATATAAAATATGACCGGAAGTAAAGTTCCTTTGCTTTTAGATGGGCTTAGGTAAATAGGACAAAACTGTATAAATAATTGTTGTAGAGAATTAAATTTTATGTCAAAATTTAAAATTAAAAAATAAAGTAAAAAAAATATATTTTTGTCACTTTTGTACATTAGGCACAGTTTTTAATATACATGACTTAAGCCATTCAGCAAGTTTAAAAAAATAATAAATTTATTATTATTATTTTAAAATTTTGCTTCCTCTTGCCCATTATTTAAATTGTAATGCATATTGTAAAAAATTGACGATTACATTTTCTTAACTTTCATGCTATAGACAAAATGTTATTTGGTTTTCTTCAGAATAAAATAGGTATAATACCCATTTTAAGAAAACTAAACTTTTTGTCCTTGCAATAAAATATTTAATATGAAATAATTATTTTAATTTGGGTTATAAAAAAATTTATTTACCTTTAAAGTTATAACTTTTATTGTATTATGCAAGGACAAAATGGTTCTTAATGGTATAAAAAGTTTAATTTATTAAAAATATTTATTAACCCTATTTTATTTTGGAGAAAAGCTAAATAACATTTTGTTTAATTTAAACTCACAAAATACAAATAAACTATAAAATTCTCATGCTTTAACTCTTTGACATAAAATTCAATTCTCCACAATATTTACTTATACAATTTTTTTTATTTTTAAAAATAAAGTTAGCTTATAGACATTTTTAATATTTTTAGTTAAAACCCAATAATATAATACGAATTGGAGAAAAAAAATGGATTTTCTGTTTTGGACCATGCGACCATTAAAAAAAAAAATGTTTAAAAATTCAAAAATGTTTGGTACCCTTATAACATCTATCCTGGGACACGCTGTACATATAATTGCCAGAGTTTTTCTTTATTTTAATATTTTTAACTATAAAGTAGGCTGTATTAAGTTTTTAAAAGATTTTCTTCTTTATTATCTAAGCATATACCACACTAAAGGCAGCTTTGCCGCACTAACAACGTACAACAGAGATTTTTTAAGGTCCCAACTTGATTTTTTTACAAGGTACGTTACATATACACGTTTAGCCAAATCAAAATGTTGGCGTGAAAAGAAGATGGTCTAACACTTGTAGAACAGTAACAGGTAGAAAAAGAATGCCGGCATTTAAACATGCTGACGCATCAGTCTTTTACTTGCCTCTGAACCTTTGATTTGCCTAAACGTGCATAAAACAATAAAATTGTGCTTTCCTATAATTTTTCATTAAACCGACGAGTTTTTTCCAACTTTTTGATGGAACTATAAAGTTTATTAAAAATGTTGGCAAATATCCAAAAATTTTAGTATTCCATTTTTTTGTTTCTTAGATCCTGTTTAAAATAAGAATAAAAAGTTTAAATAAATTGACAAATTTTTTTAATAAATTGGAAAAAATTAAAAAGCAGTAAAATTTATCTTTTAAAGTTGAATTACTTGGAAACGTGTTGGTTTATCAAAAAACTATATAAAAGCTTTTCTGTAAAGCGTTTAATTTTATACAAGAAAATAATTTAGTCTAGTTTTTTAATGAGCCATTACAAAGTAATAAAATTCTTAATTAAAAAAAACAAGCTTTCACATGTTAATTATATGAAAAATAAAAATGTATCATGCGGCACCTCTTGACATTATTATTAAGAGCTGGGGCTTTTACAGGATTTTTTAAACAATATTTTTTAATATGAATAATATTATTTTTTCCACTCAGTATACGTCCTCTAAGTTCCATCGTATTAGAGACATTCACAAAAGTGATGTTCTGGAAGATAAACTTAAATAATTAATAGTTTAAAAAAACTAAAAAACACGCTTTTATATGCAACCGAACTAAAAATTAGAAAATAATTTTTCATTAAAAAAAATATTGTCATTTCATAGTAAAAAGCGTGGGGTGCATTTTACTATTTTTTCATAACTTTTCCATCATAGATATTTGCAAATATAATAATTATAACATTTAATATATTTATCACCCCACGCTTTTTACTATGAAATGACAATATTTTTTTAATGAAAAATTATTTTCTAATTTTTAGTTCGGTTGCATATAAAAGCGTGTTTTTAGTTTTTTTAAACTATTAATTATTTTTTATTTTTAGTTTCTGCTACTCTTGACAAAATGGCGAAAAATTTTTTAATGAACAAGAGTGGCAAATTTTAAAATTTTTCCAACAGATTGCAACTCACTAAAAATTTCTTCTTCATTAAGTAGCAAAGTTTGAAATTTTGCCAACAGATGGCAATCCAGGCAATGTTTGGACCGTTGCCAATATATTGCAACCCACTAAAAAATTTCTTCTTCATTTAATAGCAAAGTTTGAAATGTTGCCAACAGGTGGCAACCTAGGTGTTGTTTTTATATTTTTATAATATAAAGGAAAAATTTTTCCTGGCGATCCAAAAAAGAATGTTAATTTTTATTAATTGCACATTATGTATTATGTATACATTACACATAATGTAATTTTTATTATTTAATCTTTGAACTAATGGTGCAACTAACCCTATATTTTTATTTTTCATAAAAATTAAACACTCATGGTGCAACTAACAAAATTGTGTAAAAACTAAAAAATTTCTTCTTCATTTAATAGCAAAGTTTGAAATGTTGCCAACAGATGGCGTCCTAGGTGTTGTTTTTATAATATAATGGAATTTTTTTCCTGGCGATTCAAAAAAGATAACGGGATACTGTTTTTAAATTATTGCATCTTCATCGGTCCTTGACACGTGTGCAAAGTTTCAAAGAAATCGAATAGCTGGAAGTTGGTTAAAATTAGGCTCAAAGATTCCGTTACATAGATAGATAGATAGATAGATGGATAGTTACAACCCAAGTTAATAAAAGCGTGTTAAAAGGAAGAAGGCATTTTTGTGCTTTAGCTGCAAAGAGCCCCTTTGCTTGCAGTGTTAAAAAAAAACGCTGCTTGTCTTGTTGCAATAGCGATATGGATGTATAAATTATTCCATATTTTTTACGTTTTGCACACATTTAGAAGTACCATTATTATATTAAAGTTGTTTATCTTAGGCTCATTTGTTTAATTAGGTATTTTTCGTTTTTTATACAGGATGCCTCTAAAAGGTCCGTACAAAATTTTACCACAAATTTCTTGGACCAAAATACAACGATCTAACGTAATTTACCTTAGTCGAAAGTTGATCGTTTTCACGATACAGGGTGTCAAAATTTGTATTATTTTAGTTATTTTTATATATTTTATTCATTAAAGGTTTTTAAAAATGATAAATCACAATATGCCAATATTTTTGTCCTAAAATGTTATGCAGTTGCATAGGAACAAAGTGTCATAACTGTCTTTTGTCCTTGTATATTATAATTCAAGTATCGAATTCAAATTATCTCATTTTTGCACTAAAAGGTATACTTGATAAATTTCACTACAATAAACGGTTTTTGAGATATTTCAGATTAAACATTAAATTTTATACAACAGTTTGCAATTGCATTTATTCACGCTTTATCTAGGACATCTGGTAGTGTCTAAAAGGTCCGTACAAAATACTTTCACAAATTCTGTTGGTTAAAATACAATGTAATTTACCTTTGTCGATAGGTGGCTTGCAAGATACAGGGTTAGAAATTTTCAATTTTTTGTTTTACTTGAACACCCTGTATCTCGCAAACGATCTACTTTTTAACTAAGGTAAATTAGGTAAATCGTTGTATTTTGGCGTGGAAAAATTGTGGTACTCATTTGTACAGATCTTTTAAAGAAACCCGGGTGTCCTAAATAAAGCGTAAAGTAATGCAAAGAAATTTTTTATGTGAAATAAAATATTAATTCTAATATATCTTAGAAACAATTGCTTAAAGCGATATTTATCAATCAATACGAAAGATTAATAATTATCTACCAGAATCACTTTGAACAAAAGCAAAGTACTGCAGGTGGCTCCCTTTACATTTAACAGCAAAAACATTAGTAGCTTTCGATTTCCAACTTTAAAAATCCTCGTATACTAAATTTACTAAAACAATTTTCAATATTAAATAAAATATTATAGCAGTTTGTACAGGCCTTTTAGAGACACCCTGTGTATTAAGTTTTTAAAACAATGTAAACACCTTTTACCTTAGTAGCCAATTTATTTTATATGTGTATTACTATATGGAAATCGCAGGAGACTGCCACCTTTAGTGACATAAATGAAGATGTCATCAGTTGAGAGTAATTAAGTTTAGTGACCTGCAGCAAAAGTTCTTATATTTCTTATAAATCTTTTTCAATCATCGCTAAAAACTGGTTGGTTTTACTCTTTGCTAGAAGTTTTATAAACTGTTAAACTAAACAACTTAACTTTGAGAATGCCGCATGTCTTAATTTTTTATTTAATAATATTTAGAAGTATATAAACATTAACCCAAAAGAATTTAAATTAAGCGTCATTGTAAATAAAATAGTACGAGAATTGTATGCAAACCTCAACATAATTCCTGCAAAATGTATAATAATTATGCAAGCACGCCCAACATGAGTGCATGGTTTAAACAGACCAATTTGGATTTCCGCCCACAAAACTTTTGCAAAATAATTAATACCTCCCATGTCGAAGTAACCCAGCCCTGCGGGTTATATTTCGAAAATTGTAATATATGTTACCTACGAGGGTTGGACGTCTGTTTTACTTTAATTTTTGAACATGTTTTTGTCATTTTGTAAAATTATCAAAATATTAAAAAGTTTTTTTACCATTACATTACATTACTGACAAGTTAATTTTTCGTATATAGTTTCCTTTTGACAAAATGCCTAACTTTTTCTTGCAACAATTTTTGTTGGTGGTAGCTTACAGGAGTAGCAGGAATTGTTGTTTGAATAGGAATTTTCTCTGTTATTTTTAAGATAATTATCTAAATAAACCAAAAAACATTTTTTTACAAAATGTAAGGTGGTAGGGGACTCTTTGATGTACAAAGAGTCCCCTACCATCAACATGTATGAATTACTATGTCGTGAAAAATAACTACTAACCAGCTGATTTTTTAATTTTTTTGATTTAATAACATTTATACAGTGCTGGTCTAAAGTCAGGACCCCCTTCTAACTTTTGATTTGTTTGGTAGTTTTTCGTAAAAATTTAAGGACTTTAGTAAGACAACATAAACCAAATTTTAGACAAGAAATGACAGATATAAATGTCAAACTGACAGCGAGGCCGACATTTTGAAAAAAAAAAAATAAATGGAAAGGAGGGTCTTGTGGCACATTAGTTTAAAGCTCCTGATACCTTTAAATTTTAGGGTTCAATCAGACCCTTTCCAGAAAGAATATTTAATATCTAAATTTAAAGATGATTTAATCCTTATCATATCTTTTAACTTTTAAGTAGCTTACTCTTGCAGGTAATTTAATATTACACAATAAAAAAACTAAAATTTATATTTTGACAAACTGTCATATCAACGAAGATAATAGCAGACACTTTAAATTTAAAAAATGTAATTACGGTCAAAATACTTTTAAAATAAGGTAAAACTCAACCCCTCTTTATATTTAAGATGGGGTTGAGCTAGAGGTTTGCAGTTCAGGGGGTTAAAGTAGTAAAAAATGTTTTTCTTTAAAATTAAAACTGAATAACTTAGGTCGATAGCCATTTGTACTGTTATATATTTTGTATTTAATGGTGCATAAAATTACATTAAGTAAGTAAGTAAGTCAAAACTTTTAGTGTCCTACCGTTTTTATTTGATTATTTATATTGATATCAGTTTTAAATTTTTAACAAAATACACTTTTCCAAAAAGTAACGCACCAGCCTGATTTTTGCATAAGCTTAATTACTAAAATTATTTAATTTAAATGGTCATAACACTTTTAAAAATTAGGTTATCAAGACAATTAAAAACATAATGTTAAGATAACCGTTGTTATTTACTGATTAAAAGTTTTGGAAAAAAATAAAAGTGTGTATGATATGCTGTTAAAAGTTAAAATCTCATTTAAGAATAAATAATACCATTACTTATTTCTGATGTTTATTAATTACAAATTTCATTACTATTTTTTAACAGCACATTATACAGAGAAATTTATAATTGTTAATTTTTGCCAAAAACTTTTAATCACCCTGCTGTGGGATGTATTGTTAACAGTAAATAACAACGGTTAAGCCAAAGTTAAAACTTCACCTTTTCCTAACATTATCTTTTTTTAATTGCCTTGATACCTTAATTATTAAAAGTTTATGGGCATTTTAATCAAAGCATATTTGTATTGAAGCTTATGAAAAAATTGGGCTGGTGCGTTAATTTCTTGTAGAAGTGTATTTTAAAAGTGCCAAAAGCATTAAATTTAAACTTTATTTCTTGAGTAATTCTTAAAAAGTAATGGCACTCCCACAATTACTTTCAAATTTTTACCTAATACATTTAAAAAAGAGACATAGTATAAAGTTTACTTCATTACAGGAAGTTTGTTAACGACATGTGTCCCAAATTGGACCCTCTCTGGAATATTGTTCTCATGTCTGGGGAATGGCACCCCCTACAACCCTCAGCATTCTTGATGCCATTCAAGAAGAGCTGTTCGCCTTATTATTGATCCTTTACTTACTCAAAGACTTTCTGCTTTTGCCCATCGTCGAGCTGTGGGAGATCTATCGCTCTTTTATAAATACTTTACGGCTTCTGCTCTGAAGAATTATCCAGTATATCCCTACTCTTGCAGCTCCCAACAGAGAAACCCGTGGTGCCGCACGTATGCATCCCTATACGGTCCAATTGGACAGGCCCAGAACTTTCGATTTCGTTCGTTCTTTTATCCCTAGAGTTTCTAAACTGTGAAACCTACTGCCAGCGAAGGTCTTTCCTTTTCCCCCAAATCTTCAAGTTTTTAAGTCCTGTGTTAACAAACTTCCTCTTACCTTGCTTAAGATACCCACGGTACGTTACTTTCGCCTTCGTAAATTGTCCAAACATAAAAAAGATAGAAACTTACAAAATTTAAAGCGGTGTTTTCTTATATTTTTTTATGAAAAAAATTCTATAAACATATCTTCGACCTTTCTAAGAAACAGGACGTTGAACTTAATAACCTTATTTAAAAGGCGCTTGTATAGCTCTACTTAGATTAAAATTATTGAACCTTTGTTACTAAGGAAAATTACTATTTTCGATAAATTACTACGACTGTTAATTTATTTTAAGGCAAATAATTGTTTTTTTTGTTCTTTTTTATTATTTTGTCTATGTGGGTACTTTTCAGAAGAAATTAAAGTGGCTTTATTTTTCTGTGAAAAACAGAGCCTAGATACGAAGAAAACACAAGAGACTAAAACTTGCATGTTTATTTATTTAATCGGGAGAAATATTAAAACATTATAAAAGGTCGGTGGCGTTGACGACAAAAATTAAAGGGCGGCATTTTACTAAATAAAATGCGGTTTGTTGAAAACAGTGGAGTTTAACGAAGGGCCTTTTTTGCTCATCAAAAATATTTAGGACAAAAAGTAAAAATCAATGTTAAAGAGGATTTAGTTATGTATTGTGAAATTGTCAAAGTAGAGCCCGTTTATGCTGTTTAAAAATTCTTTGCACCAGGGGTGGGTGGCAATTTATTTCTCTTGCACGGGGTGACAGAAGACCCAGGAACGGCACTATACTGCTTTTAAAATGTCCTAAAAATTCCGACTTTTCTTAAAAAATTTAACTTCCTCTATCTTAGAAACGAAGCAATTAAATATAGGTGTGCGTATAAAAAAACTTTTTTTTTTTAAGGGATCGCCCCGTTCAGTTTGGTACCGTAGTAAGACCACCATGTATATGAAATATTTTTATTATAAAATGGTTTAAAAATAATTCAATATTTTTTCAACGCTTAACAGCATTGAAGAATATTAACTACTGTTATTTTGTACATCTTGTTGCTAAACTGGATTTTTAAACCGGATGTTTTGTTATTAAAATACCGGGCGTCAACGAATTTTCAGTCACTTCCGGTTTAACCGGAACATGCTTTGACTTTGGAATATTAAATGTAATACCTTGTATATTTTATCATTTTTAAATTTCTGAGACAATTCTTAGTCAGAAAAAGACATTTTAAACAGTTTTTAAGCCTACTTGATTTTTTTACATCCATTTTTAATATTGCATCTGGGTGGTTATGATAGGACGCAAATTAATCTAGTCACTCTAGGTGATGTTGGAAAAATACAATCGCAAAGTTTTAGTTGCTGATATAAAATATAGGAATAAAACAATTTGGCAAATTGACATTTTCGTGTCTAACTCCTATTTTTCAAATGACAACTCTTTTAGACAAGCTTTTTTCATGAATCTAACGATACCAATTTATTTGCGATGAGATTAAAAATAAAAATAAAAACTTTGAAAATATTAAATTCCTGTTTAAAAATGTCTTAGGAATTTAAAAATTATAAAATATACACGGTGTTCTATTTAAAATTTTAAAATTTGTGTCAATTTCGGTTAAACCGGAAGTAACCAAAAAGTGAGAAATGTGCGACAACTCACCTCACGATTTTACTTGTACCAAGTCCCATTTTAATATGTGTATAGGATATAAAGACTTTAAAAAAAAGCTCCTGACACTTATATACATATAATAAAATATGCCAATTACTAAATATTAATACACATATTTCCATAAAAACTCTGTAGTAAAATTATCACTACAGGGCATGTTTTATTCAAAAATTTGTTTTGTTAAGAGCTTATGCATGGAATAACCGTCACCGGATTAATTTTTCACTTTTGAAATATGTGTCAGTTACCTTAAAAAGTAAACCAACCAAAATCCATATATTATTCTACACAACAATGCTAAAAGCCTCTCAGCAAGATATTCCAGCTAAGCACTTGGGGGTTTTTGCGTCTATTGTCTGTTCATATTGCGAAGGCGTATATTATAAGAGAACAAAGTCAGTTACACGGCTAAGCGACCTACAGTGCTTGGAAATAACTTCGTAATGCTAAAACCCGCTGACTCAAATGTGCAGTATGGGAATTGCAATATTGAACGTCAAAAAATAAATAGTATGTTATGGAATGACGTGTAGTAAGCAAAACGAAATATAAATGTATATATATTTTTTTAAACTACATAAAAATATGAATTTTTGTGACATGATTGATAATTTAAACGTTTTTGCTCACTTCAGGAACTAAAGTGGTTACTTTAGTCCGCCGTTTCAGGAACAAAAGTAAAAACTAACAAAAACAAGTGTTGTGATATTGTTTTAACATTTCCCTTTTGATAAAGTGCCTTATTGTTTCTGTAGTATTTTTTGTAAAAATGATACAGAAGTAAATAATAAGTATATATACTTCCGAACTCAAGTGTATTTTTATCCCTCGACAAATTGTATTTCTTCCTTCGGTCGGGCTACAAACTTTTCGCCTCTGGATTAACATTGTTACCCTATGGTTTCTTAGTTTATATTATACTACTAACTAGGTAAGCAGTATGGCTATATATTCAATAGTCAGTGTAATTATAGCAATTTGAAACGTTTAGATAGGATACAACCTCTTTTGCAACACCTTAGTGTATTCATTATAACATTGATTATTATACCTTTCTCCTCTCACGGTTCCCAACAGAGAAACTCGTGGTTTCGCGCGTATGCATCTCTATACGATTTAACTGGACAAGTCCCGAACTTCCCACTTTGTTTGTTCTTTTATCCCTAGAGTTTCTAGAATGTGGAACCTGCTACCCGCGGAGGTCTTTCCTTCCCCACTAAATATTCAAGTATTCAAGTCCCGTGTCAACAAACTTCCTCTTACCTCGCTTAAGACACCCACGGTACGTTAGTATTTAGGCTTCTAGCCTTCGTGGTTTGTCCAAAGATAAAAAAATAGCTTTATTACTATTACAAATTAATTATTATACCCCAGCAAGTTGATTGCATTTCAGCTAAGACAGTCCAAATATTACCATTACTTTCATTACCTTATACCGCTTATCTGAAGCTTCAGCTAGAAAGATAAAAACAAATAATAAAAATAATGCCCTACTGTGGCAATAATAAACAAATTTTAATTCTTCGTTGCTTTTTACCTAATTTATCACGATTTTTTTGGATAAACGAAGATATATATTCTGTATGTTATTGCGACAGAAGGAAATTATTTTCATCTATTTATCATCTAGACACGCGGCAACGTGTCAAACCAAGTTCAAGCAAATAAACTGGCCACAGCGCCAAGTTTATTACCCGAACTTCTTGGTGCCCGTTTGGACCCCTCTATAACTTAAAACCTATTTAACGTAAACACAGGAAACCACGTGTGTCTATTTATATCTATAAGGACAACTAGAAACCCAAATTTTTATTAAGCTAGCCCAAACGGTTATAAAGATCCAAAAGTCGTCGTCGTTTTTCACTGACTGACTAACTACCTACATATACTAGATCAAAAACCTTACCCATTTCCAGATTAACTAGAAAAAAAGTTGGTGTCCAACTTCAAACGATAAAAAAGGGGAATCCCTATACGAAAAAAAAAAGATTTTTTACTTGTGGCGTTTAAACCGTTACAAGTAGATATTTAAAACTATCCTAATATATGTATTTCTATAACAAACAAGAAAAAAATAAAATAAAATAAAAAATATTTAGTGTCCTCACACGCGCGGCGCTAGATCGTTATATCGCCCGGACTTGGCTAATTTAAGCATAAACAGAAAGCGTGTTTAAAAGGTAGCAAATAATAAATGGGCAATGCTCAATGTTATTCCTAACGTTAAAGAAAATGTAGATAATGGCATAAAAAAATATGCAGCGGAAACGCAAGAAATAATATTTAATCCAAATATCTGCATAGTTTTCTTTAAAAGGTAATGACATCAAACCAAAAACATAAATGTGAAAAGGGTAAAACAAGTTAAAAGTAATAAAATTATGCTTGGCTGTGGACTTCGCCACAATAAGAATGGAGATCTAAATAAGTGCCACTTTTTGTACAAAATCCAAATATTTATGAGATCTTAAAATAGGTTAAATTTGACTTGCAAGTTTTAATTAATATTCAAAAAATATTTTAATAAGTTAAATACCCTATAAAAATTACTAATGTAATTAGTAATAAAATTAGCCAGGTCACATCCAACCTACGTAGGGTGTTCAGAAAGTTTTGAGATACTTTGTAACTAAACGGTGCAGGAAAGTAAAATTAATGTTTTTGTTGGTACATGTCATGACATGTCGTAGTCCTACATAGTTATTTGTAAACTATCAGTTTTGGGCCAGTTCGTGTCCAGCGATTTTAGCGCAATGGCGTCGTGGACGACTATCGAGTGCCGTGCAATTTTGAAATATAACTTTTTACGTAGGTTATCTCAAGAACAGTGTTTAGAAGAAATGAAGCCTATACTTGGTGATGACTGTCCATCTCGTGCGACCATTTGCAGATGGTACAAACAATTTCAGCGGGGCTCGTTTTCGCTTGAAGACGCCTCACGCTCAGGTCGACCGTGTGAAGTAGTTACCCCAGAAAACATATCTGCCGTCCAAAAAGCTATAAAAACAAACCGACGAATTACCTATCGACAGTAAGAAGAGACATCGAACATTAGTTTAGCAACTTTACACACGATCATACATGAGCACTTGGGTTTTAGAAAAATTTGTACTCTATGGGTTCCACACAAGTTAACTCCCGAGCAGCAGACACAAAGAGTGAATTGGCGTAAAAAAATGATGTCCAAATTCCAGGAGGGTAAATCTAAAGACATAGTGTCGATCGTCACGGGAGATGAAACTTATGTTTATTATGACGACGTCCCAACTAAACCACAGAATAAGATATGGGTTTTCAAAAGTGAAGAAACTCCGACCGAAGTTCGCAAATCAAGATCTGTAAAAAAAATAATGATAGTTGTTTTCTTTGGTTCAGGATTAATTAAACGTGTTGTGCTCCGAGAATAGAAGACCGTAAATGCTCTCTGGTACAGTACAGTATGCTTTTCAAAACTTATAGAAAAGTAAAGAGTGATTCGCCCAAACTCAGAACTCGCTAGCTGGTACCTTCATCATGACAATGCCCCACCTCATCGAGCTAAACTTACCAGTCAATTTTTGACAGATGCAGGCTTGAGACTTTTGGAACATCCGCCTTATAGCGCCGACTTGGCGCCGTGTGACAAAGGGTTTTTTCCTTTTGTCAAGAGACAACTGAAAGGACAAAAGTTTAAAACTGAAGACGCGCTACTGGAGGCCTGGGATAAAATATGCGCTGAAATTTCAAATGAAAAGTGGAAAGCTATTTTTAGTGACTGGTTTGTTAAAATGGAAAAGTGTATTCAATGTGGTGGAAATTATTTTGAAAAAATCAAATAAATGTACGTATATCTCAAAACTTTTCGAACACCCTACGTACTTTAAGATCTCATACATATTTGTATTTTGTACAGAACTTGGAACTTTTTTAGATGCATTTTTGTTGCGGCGGAGCACACAGCCACGCATAAATATTTTAGTATTGAACCAGGCTCACCTTTTTTAAATTTCGGTTTTTAGTGGGATCTTACCTACCGAATTCGGCAAAGCTTCGACGACATAAAACTTTATCTTACCGTAAGACAATAATATTTGTCATATATATAGTCTTGGTTTCTGTGTCATTAACAATAGAATTTAAACAAAATATGATTTGGCTTTTTTCAAGAATAAAATTAAAAAGTTTATTTACTATTACCAAAAGGCGTGTGGCGTGAGTTGTAGTGAATTACATAAAAAAAAGTTAATTGTCAGTACACTTTTAAGTACTAATATTAATGACTTATGCATGTTTTTGCCTCTGCTTATAATTAATCAGTTTTAATTTTTTTAACTATTAAAATTATTTTAGAATATCTTAAAAAAGGTTTTTATTAGCGGCATTTTTAAGTGTTAAGCAGTCTAATTCTAGCCTTCGCCAAACCAAAACAATAGACAAAACAATCTCCAAGCTTCATTAAACATTTTATGGTGCCGGAACGCTCTTAGGATTATTGTTTAGAATCATACGGGAAATTCCAACTACAATTACGTCTACGCTTTATTATAATAAATAATGCAAGAATTCTCGCATGTCGGGTGTATACCAAGACAGATTTAATTTATAAATCACTATTATTACCCGAAACCTTATCTTATAGAAAGGGCCTAGTTTCAAGTTGTACCGGGTGTGGAGTCATAAATTTACACCCCGTTTAACTTTTTTTTATTTTTTATCGTACAAAACAAATAATTATATCAATTTGTTGGGTTAGTTATGGTGTAGTTGCTGAATCTTTATTTAGATTTTTAATATCTCCTAAAATATACAGGGTAGGACAAAAAGTATGATTTAAAAAAACACCCTGCATATTATATCATCAATAAAAAGATCTGTTAAAGAGCTTTAAAAAGTACTAAATTTACTTTCTTTCCTAATTAGTTTCGAAAATATGGTTTCCCAAATCTAAAGAATATGCGTAAATTTCAATTAAGTAGGTAGGTTATACCCTTATATTATGGAAATAATCCAAAACTTTTAAAAATGCACCCATGAAATATGCCATTTTCTTAAAGCTTTTTAAATTATCTTTTAAATGGTACTTCAATATACAGAGGGTTTAATTTTTTAAAAAATCATACTTTTGTCGTACCCTGTATATCTTAAAAGAAAAAAGAATTTTGATGAAAGATGCAGATACTACAGAATCATCTTAACAAAATGGTAGAATGGAAACACTTTTTACCCAAATAAGAATAAAGGTAAAAAACTTTTTATGCAAGAAATGTCTAAAAGTAATTAGAGCAAAATGAAACTAGCTCCCTTTTATTTTTTTTTTATACGTTAAAAAAATTAAAAAATGTTGTGTTATGGGATGTAAGTTTATTACGTTTCTAATAGAAATTAAAAATTATTTATCTGATTTATTTGGCCATATTTTAAAAACTAATTAAGATAGGTAATTTAAATATGGTACTTTTTAAAGGTTTTAAAAGATCTTTTTAATCGTGAAATAATATATAGGGTGTTTTATTTAAAAAATCATACTTATTGTCGTATCCTGTATACCTAAGGAGATAATAAAAGTTTGGTTAATAATTCGGAAACTACAGTATTAGCTCCAAAAAACTGTTAGCCGGTACAATTTCCAAAATTAGACTTTCATGTTATATTAAATTTTAAAAAATGAACAAGGAATTCTTTTTATTAAATGCAAATTTTTTTTTTTAAGTTTAAAGACTCTGTCATCGATTTAGTCAAAAGTGATTTATTTAAATGCAAAGCGGAAGAATCTAGTTTTTGGAACATTTATCTTACTGTTGCAAACAGTATAAATGAAGATTGTACACTGGGGAGATTTATTTCCGCAAATGTTTTTCTTTTCCTCGGTGAACAAGCAAAATTTTCATCTATATGTAAAAAAATCAAGTGTGAGCTCTCAATATTAATTTAAAGTACTTATCATTTAAATTTCAAATTTTCCTATTAAAAATGCACATAAAAAATGCTTTTTCTTTTAATATTTCTAATGCTAAGCCACTTTTGACTATACTGTAAATAATTTTGATGGACTTACCGGTATATTTCACGCTCTTTGAAATTGGTATGGTATTTCTATTTAGTTATATTATCTATTTTAACGTTTTAAGCCGTAAAAATAGCAATAAAATGTAATACACACAACAATTTTTTATGGGTCAGGCCTTTTTTCTTTTAATCTTTTGCGTTTTGCTTAAAAAATAAAATAAGAATTTATATTAAAAATTAAAAGTGGGAGCTTAAACTTAGAGATTTTTTTTCTACATGTAAATTGAAACTTTGCTTGCTTAAGCACCGAAAAAAGAAAACTTTGCGGAAATCACCCTATTGTACTGGGTGTCAAGTTATAAATTTTTACTTCCCTTAACTTATTTATTTTTTATTGTACAAGATAAATAAAAAATGAATTTGTAAAGATAATTCTTTATATTTTGGATCAGTTATCAGATTTTTAATACCTCTTAAAATATTCAAGGTATGACAAGACGTATAAATATTTCAAATAAAACACCCTGTGTATTATATCACCATTAAAATATTTTTTAAAGGGCTTTAAAAAAATACTAAATTTAATATATCTATTTTCACTAGTGTTTAAAATATGGCCCCCTAAATCTAAAAAATAATAAATTTAAATTTGCATTAAAAACGTATACCCACTGTATAGGCAATAGTTAATGGTATGTCGGCTAGTAATGCCATAACAAAACAAGCACTATTAGTTTTTAGCATGTTAACATGCTGGTAGTTACGCTAGGCTGTCTTTTTTCCACGCATTGCCTACATTTATAACTTACTGGAAGATTCTGTATACTTTTATAGCTCCGTAACTTTTTTATCTTTATACGTATAAAACAAACAAAAAACTGTTTTCTTGAATTGATTCTATAGTATCTGTACTTGTTATAAAGATGCTTAATTCCTTAAAAAATACAGGGTACAACATAAAGTACGCTTTTTTTAATGGAACAGAGCGTTACAAAAATATCACAGTTAACAAGCTTTTTTTAGTTTTGAAAATATGATCATACTAAGAATTTTGAATTGGCTTACTAGTTGCAATATTATTGCCATGGTAATACCCAATTAAAATTTCCACTTAATTTCCAGATTTAAATGGCCATATTTCCAAAACTTATAAAGATTGATATATGAAATTTAGTATTTTTTAAAATCTATTTAAAATATGTTTTTAAAACTAAAGTTTCATTTAAAAAAGTATACTTTTTGTCGTACCCTGTATATCTAGCCGACTCGCGCCCACTTCGTTGCGTTAATTATAATATTTTAATTTTTTTATCATTTTAAAATATAGCCTATAGCATTCTTGCAAAGTGAAGCTTTTTGACATTGAAAAAAATTTCATGATCGGTTTAGTGTGTTTGAAAATTGGCCTTTGCACACAAACAATTAAAATTACAAACTTTACCCCTTTATTTATAATATTATTATAAATGAATATTTATCCAAAATAGCCGACCTGTGCCCACTTCGTTAAGCGTTAATATCTAAATTTCTTGTTTAATCCTAATAAAATATAGCCCATAAAACACTCCTAAGTAGTGTAGCTTTCTGATCGTAACAGAATTTTTAGGATATTTCCGATAATTAGCGGCTACAAATAAACAAAAAAACAAACAAACAAAGTTGCAAACTTCACCTCTTTATAATATTAGTATAGATTATTTTATAAAAACATTATATGTTTAATTTCTATAAAACATGCAGGTTAAACATTTACAAAAATTATAAGGTTAATCAAAATATAGGTATGCCTATTAAACATTTATGACAACACGAATTTAATTCAACTTTATCTTAGTATAGTGTTATAATCTCTGCTGCAAAGAAGTTATTTTTTATAAACTTAAGCAGCACAACTTATTATATTTTAAAATATTGTTTTTAAAACCTGTAATATATCTATTTATCATCTACCTATTTACCTACCTATCTATCTATCTATCTATCTATCTATCTATCTATATATCATAAATAATAAATATTTTAAAGAAACTGGAATATATGATACTGATATTTCTAAGACAACACTTAGAGAAAATATAAGTAATATAGCCTGGAAAAGCGTAAAGTTTTTAGTTCTGTAATGTTTTTATATAAATTACTACATAATGACATAGATAACATGACTCTAATTTAAAAACTTAAGTTCCATGTGCCAGCGCACAGAACTAGAAATCGTCTTACCTTTTATTTAGATTCACAACGGACAAATAACTTTATGAATGCGCCCATCAATGTTATGTGTAGATATGTTAATGAGATGAAGCAAAACTGTGACATTTTCCATGTAAATAAGAATATGTGATGTATATTAACATAACATTTATATAATAATGAATAGTCTTTAATAGCTTTGTTTCGCGGGTTCGATTCTGAACCGGTTCTGGGACTATTCGCATGCGCAGTGAAATAAGCAGCGTTCGCGGTTAGTAAAGTCCTGAATTTTTAGTAACAGTTCTGTGTTTGCGGGTTACAATGGAATCAGTTCGTTACCGGTTCGTAACCTGATTAGCAGTCCTGGGATTTTTGTTGGAACTAAAAGTCAGCTGTTTTCGGTTTTTGTGGTACAAAAATAAACCGTTGTATTACAGTTTATTGTTTCTGCCACTTTTTATGCGGGTTAATATACCGGTTGAATATTTTTTTATATTTTTGTGATTCTGAGCGTATATAAACAAAGGATTTTTAATTGTATTCCGTATGAATGTATGTATGCAATAAAATAAATAAAGATTTAATTAAAAATATAGACAACATTATAAGATTTTACCATTTCTTGTTGTTTGAATTTTATCTTTAGTTAAATACACATACTTATGTTAAAAACGAGAGGAGGCAGGGAATCACTGGTCTTCCGCAGAGAGGCCTCGAGTGGCTTTCGACAGTATAGCAATTTACCTTTTAGTTTGATTTTTTTTTGTGTAGTACCCAATTTAACCATGAAAAATCCTAACCAAAAGGCTAGGTTAGAATACATCCTCAGCTGTATAGAAAATCATTTGCGGTAAATAAAAATTCCGAACTAATAAATAAATAGACAAGCGCTTTAAAACAATTCTAAACCAGTTCGGTTCTGGTTCAGAATCAGTTCATTACTAGACCCGCAAACAAAGCTAATATAGCTTGTAAGATTTCTACCTACCTACTCTGTAAACGGATTTTGTAATCTGTTTATTAATAAATAAATAAATAAAAAATAAATAACCTGCTATAAATAATCACCATCATGGGAAAATTAGCGTGATATTTATTAAATTTTTACTTTAAGAAAACACAAGTTTTTTCACTTTAAAGAAAAAAAAATTAATCCCCAGTAAAACAGTATTAGAAACGTAAATTATAGTACTAAAAGGGTCAATGTAACGACTTATAGGATTCAAAAAAAATAAAATGACTTTGTTAAAAAATCCTTGGTTTTTGAGTTATTGGCACTGCCATATAATATACAGGGCCAATAAAAATTGTAAAAATGTTATTAAAGTGTCAATATTTTAAAAATAATTAATTTTCTACTATTTTTTTTTCTATGGACAATCCACGAAGGCTAAAAGTCTAAATACTAATAAATCGTTAGTGTCTTAAGCAAGGTAAGAAAAAGCTAAATAATTAAATATTTGGGGAAAAAGCAAAAACCTACCTCGGCAGCAGGTTCGACATTCTAGAAACTCCAGGCATAAAAGAACGAACAAAGTTTGAAGTTCGGGGCCTGTCCAGTTGGACCGTATAGGGATGCATACGTTCGACATCACGAGTTATTTTGTTAGGAACCACATGTGGAGAAATTATACTGAACAATCCCTCAGAGCAGAAGCCATGAATGTACCTTTAAAAAAGTAATAAATCCTCCCCAGCCCGACGATGTGCAAGAAAATAAAGCCTTTCTGTAAGTAAAGGATTATTAATAAGGCGAATAACTTTTGAATTTAATTAAGAATGCTGAGGGTTGTGGAAAACCCCACACTCCAGATTTGAGAAAAATATTTCAAAGAGGGTCGAATTTGGGACACATACAAGGTGTATAAATTAAAAGAGGAAAAATACTTTCTGGCTTGAAAGAAAAATTCAAACTTTTTGAAGGTGCTGTGGCTATAGATACAATATGTTTATGCCAGTTAAGATTTTTCTTAAATGTGACCCCCACAGGATTGAAGGTGTCTTTGATCGGCAAAAACTGGCCACTTATGAGTAAAGAATAGGTATTTGATGACTTTTTAGCTAAAGGAACAATATTGTGTTCTAGATGCATTAAAAGGAATGAGCTTTTTGGTCCCGTAAAAGAGATATCTGCACCGCTCCTTGTTTGCCTTTCAGGTTTAGACTATGGTCTTAATTTGATCACTTTATGTTTTTGGAATGGGTATGAGTTTCATTAGCTTCTTAGTATAATAGTTGACTTCTTGGACAGCCTGTTTATTATATAAAAAGCACAAACCATAATAAAAGTGTAGTTAAATTATCTAACAGTTATTTAAAATTTATTTGTTGTTTGTTAAGGTATATAGTTGCTATTACACCTAAAATCGTAATTTATCCTAAAATAAGATTATCGATAAAAAAACATTTAATTAAAAATTACACAAAAGAAAAAAATTGAGTTTTGAAAAAGAGCAGAAACGGAAATTTAATCAGCAAAAAAATATATTACGAATAATTCAACAACACTCATTTAAAGAGTCAAAAGTAAGACTCATAGAATATTATCATGTTTAAAAAGAAAATTTTTTAGACGAAATTATGCGCCATTCCTTGTTAAGCTATAGCAAATCAGCATTTATTTGGTTTGACACTTAAAGCAGCTGTATTTAACTTTCATGGTTTTTATTTATTTATAAACCCAAAACGTTTTAATTGATAATGGGGATGGCCAGTGTTAAACCAAATAATTTATCAGTCAGTATGCGCCTATATCAGTTGGAGATTGATTGTTGGCACCCAAAACATTGCGGGTAGCTAATGAATGAATTAAGGCAGTAAGAATCATTTATTTAATTCAAATAACTTAGTTTTTGAAAAAAAAAACTAAAATTAAGCTTGCTAAAAACTGATAAATTATTTCTGTAAAAGAATAAAAAAACTGTTGAATTATAAAATACCTACATTTTGCATTTTGGCAGGGGCAGATTAGGATAGTCAAAACGGTCCTAATATGTTAAGCCGGTCACAACAGTATTTACTTTTTTATTAACACATAAAAATCCTAAAAAAATATGTTTTCCATTTGCGTGCGCTAAGTAGTCATTTAGCGAACCCATTTGCGCAATCTTACGTTAATAAAATAGTTGTTAGAGCAACACAAATAAACGTGAAAACTGACAAATACTATTTGACGTTAAAAATATTAGAATAAAAATCAGTTGCGTGACGAAAATGAGGCGTAGGCGAAATCGAAAAAAGGTTTTCGCCTTTTCTGTGAGGCTCTATAGACAAAGGCGCCAAGTTTTCCCGCGAAGCCCTTTCTTTTCATCCCCCAGTCCTCTAATCCTATAAACAAACTTTGATGAGCAAAAAAGTCCTCACCTACCTATCTATGTTTCCCATACCTTTTTCATATAACATACCGTATGATGCAAGGCTTCTTTCACAATCACGGGCCTACAAATAAGTTCGCACCCATTTTTATTCATTTCTATGTTATTTTCGTATGTTACATTTCATACTTTTACCTTGCTGCGAAGCCCCCTAGGCGCAAGGTCATAGGCGGCCATCTACACCGCCTACGCCTAGCTAAGCTACTGATAAAAATAAATACATGTTTCCACTTCTTTAAGATACTCATAGAAAAAATAATGCTCCCAAGATTTGCGCAAAGTGTCTTTCTCGCACAAAAGCCTATTCGAAATCCGCTACGCCTAGTTCGTCTACTTTGCGCACTTAATAGGAAAAAACCTTTTTACGACCGTTAAAAAAATACTGTTTATTTAATCGTTCACGTAAAGTTAAAGTATCCCATTCTAGTACACTATATAAAGTGTTCAAAAAAGTAACTTTTTTAACACTACGAAGCTTTTTCACACTTTGAATTAGTGTTTTCTTTCAATGCATACTACAATACACTTAAATATAAATTTATGCAATGTAACAGTAAACGCAACATCAACTGAACCAAACGGTCAAGTTACCTTTGATTTTGTCATTACTTCTTTTAGTTCATGTGTCACGTATTGAAAATTTGACATTTTGCAAATGAAATTAATATAAATTATTACAAAATAATAGTAATCATGATTTTGGGAAATTTTTATACGGTCGTGAAAAAATATAGTCTGTAACACATGCATAAAGTGTCATTTTTTTATTCGTAGGAATGCCGCACTTGTCTAACGGCTCGGGCTGTCAAACTTCCCATTCGTAAAAAAGTATTACTTTATGCACTTGTTACATAAATTACTATTTAGAGCATTTGCCGTTTGTAAAGCAATATTGTAAGTAAACGCATCACTAATAATCCCACATAGTGTTTGTTTAATAACATTAACATACATTGATACATCTGCTTCTCGCAGTGAACAGAATTTTAGACTTTTAACTAGTTATTTAAAATTATATCGGTTGTGACACTAGCGCGTTTTCTAAAAGGTGAATAAAATGCAAACACTACATGTTTTAGTGCTTGGACAACAATTTTATAACCTGTACTTAAGCCGCGCGTACATTGGTATAGTAAATGGGTTAGTTAATTGTACCAGTTAATAACCTAATGTAAACTGATTAGGTAAGTATTGTACATGTACCAGTAGCAAAGACAGAAAAGTGAATGTGCAAGTAACTGGTACAAGTTACTATACCAATGTATACACGGGGAGTTAGGCATGACCTTTTGTGAGTTCTAACAAAAATAACAAAAAGCAAATAATCAGCACAAAAATCCTTCATAAACCATTTTAAGCACCATTTACTTTGGCTTTATATTTTGTACAGTTTTAACAAAATATTTGTAGTATGGTCCCTTTAAATGCAAAAATATAAAACATGTTAGATTGTATTGTTGATGAGTTATATAAAAAATTTACCCATTAGAATTTGTTGCTTTTATTTAGAATTAAAATATACGAGTACAGTATGGTTTATTAAGTGTGCATAACTTAAATTTTTATTTTTAATTTTTTAGACAATTTTATTTTTGTCTAAAAGTTAAAGCATATTCCTCAACTTTAAAAGCGGTTGTTAGTTAGTTAAAGTTTTAAGAAAAACAGGGTATGTTAAAAAACGTAAAACTGCATAGGTGTAAAGTACCCTTATTTCTAAAACAAAACAATATGGTAAATAGAAATGCTATTAAGAATTAAAAAGTATACTTAAATACCTATTTTTAAAAAGTTTTTTAAGCCCTGACTATTCTTTTATAAAAATGTTTAATTGTTAAAAACTTTTTAACAAATAAAAAAAAATAACGTAACTTGTAAAGAATACCAAAAAGTGCAAAAGAGCAAAACATAAAGTTTATTATCTCAAGAAATATTTTATGCACGATAAAAATAAAACAACTAAAAATACTAAATTTTTAACACACTAGATTAATAATTAACCAAAAAAAATATGATTTTTTTTATGGTACAATTATACTCCCTAAAAATCCAAAAATAATAACTAAAGCTGTTCTGTAAAATACTAACTTAAACAAGGAAGTATCTTGTCTCTATTACCTTTATAAAAATGTTTAAATTGTCAATGCGCAGATATCGTTCATCAGTTTAAATTTGGTCATTATTTTGTTATTTTAGCATTTTTCCAAGCACATTGCTAATTTGCTAAAAATATTTTTGTCCAATTTTAAGGAGCATATTTTTCCTAAAATAACATTTTTTTAACTATAATAGCAATTTTTTGTTAGTTTTTTTTAAATAATTTATTTATTAAAAAGTCTTTGAAAAGAATTATTTTTATTTTATGTCTGCAATATACTGCTTGGCAAAAACCTAAAAAAAAACCTTTTGTTGTGCATATTAAATTCCCTAACTTAGCAGGATAAAAAAATATGCATATGAGTAACCACTGTTGTCATCATAAAATTATTCTATTTATATTTTAAATTTATTTGTGTAATTCAGTTTTTTTTTTTGCTTTTGCATAAATCAGTAGCCTTCAGACAACAATAGATTTAAACAGATAAACCTATTAAGTCACAATGAATAAATTAACATAAACCTCGTTATTATTGTTACTTTTACCAGTGTGTAAAGTGTATAATACCATATTTAATAAAATTTGTATTATATATATATATATATTTATATATATATATATATATATATATATATATATATATATATATATATATATATATATATAAACAAAAGATCAACCAAACAACCAAATATCTAACACTACCTTCTATACCAAGAAAAAGAAGCAATGTCGTATACGAAATCCCTTGTAACGATTGTAATGCTGTTTATATTGGGCAAACAAGTCAATACATCAAAATCGAATTAACGGACACAAATATGACAAAAAAACAAAACAGCGCTAACAAACCATGCCACTGAAACCAATCATACTTTTAATTTTAATAAAGTAAAAATCTTTAAAACAGAAAACCATTCAAAGAAAAGAGAATTTAATGAAATGATAGAGATATAGCAGAAAAACAACGCCATAAACTGAAAGTCTGATACAAGATTTTTGAGCAGGGTATATAATGATCTTTTAAAATAGTTTCTTTCCTGTTTATAAACTTTCTTATTATTTTTTAAAAAATTATTTAATACATTATAAGTTTTTATGTTTACCAAAAAAAAAACAAAAATCTAAATTCCTTAAATATTATTAAGTATATCTGAAAGGGTAAAAAATATGCAATACCTATATCGATGTAGTATCAGGCTATGTATTCCACCATTGATAAAAGGATGTTGTTTTTGTTTTTTGTTTATACATTTTACACTGCGACTTAATTGACATTGTTTTAATTGTTTTAATGTAATTTAACGTGAAAGAATTGTTGTGTACTATGTTTGAAGGTAAGCGATTATTTCTGTTGTATTGTACCATCTAATTTTAGAATATTTATTTGCACTGTTTTAATCATTTTATTCTTCTGATAAAGGCTTGGGATGCCAGCCGAAACGTCAATAGAAATTGCATCTATGCAAAAATTTTATATTAGTATATATATATATGTATATATATGTTGGTTCGTAGAGTTTCACGGATAGATGAATGTGTAGAGTTATCATTCCGGAGTATATCCGTTGGTAGTTGTATTCCTGCGGAACTTCGCAGACGTTTCGCCAAGATCACTCTGGCATTTTCAATGCTATCCAACTGATGTCAGATGATTGACTGTCAATTATCTGACATCAGTTAGATAGCATTGAAAATGCCAAGTGTGATCTCGGCGAAACGTCTGCGAAGTTCCGCAAGGAATACAAAACGACCAACGGATATACTCCCGGAATGATAACTCTACATGTATATATATGTATATATATATATATATACTATATATATATATATATATATATATATATATATATATATATATATATATATATATATATATATATATATATATATATATATATATATATATATATATATATATATATATATATATATACTACTTTTATAAAAAGTCAGTTACGTACATTTTTTCTCAATAACATTAGCTGTAGTTCCCACTGAGGCGCCAATGGACCTCATAATCTTAATCTAAATAAAGCTTTACAAGCGCCTTATTACATTAAATAAGTGTATCAAATTTAATCTAAATCGGTCAAAGGGTTTAAACATATTAATTAAATATCGATATATTTTTATAACTTTAACGCCCTGTATCTTAGAAACGAAGTACGGACATAATATGTTTATACAAACTTTTTTATTAAAGTCCGTAGAAATTACGCGCTGAAGTTTTATGCCGTAGTTAGGAAACACCCTGTATATATTGTACAACTCTTATAAAATTTGTTAATATTTTATTTTCTCCTGGTTTAAAGTTCAATTCTTGCTTGTAGGTAGCATCGATGATTATTTGCGAAAAGCGCTCTGCATGATAATATTTTAGATTAAATAATGTATAGGGTGTTTATTTATTCTTTGCCACCCACTTTTAACTATAACCAATTGGGATAAAAAGAAACGTTCTGTATAAAAGTCCTATTTTTCTTTTATCTATTATCTTTTAAGCCTAACAAAATAAACATCAAAAACAAAAGAAACATTAAAAGGTAATTGTCACCAATAAAAAGGTATTTTAAAGGGCCTTATAAAAATACCACTTTCTTTAATTGTTTAGAAAATATGGCCACCTAAATCTAAGCAGTAAGCAGAGACTGTATTTATTTCCGAAATTATTTAAGATAGATATATAGGATGTAGTATTTGTGTGAAGCTTTTAAAAGACCCTTTTATGGTAACATATTATACAGAGTGTTTTGTTTATAAAAGTTACCTCTTTATTTTTTCTTAAATTTCTGATTTTTATTTGCTTCTTTTGTTATGCTCAAAAGATAAAAGATACAAAAGTATAAAAATATATTTTTCTCACGACCACTTGTGAAAATAGCAAATAGCACACTGGTTTCATGCATAGAAAATACGTTATATCACACTAGTGTTGCAAAGTACTTTACAGCACTAGTGTTGCAAAATACTTTACAACACCTCGTGTGATATAAATTATGACAGTGACAGTAAAAAAACTTTTTACTTACCTTAAACAGTAGAACCCAAATTAGCGAAAATCATCTTATTAACGTTACGTTACTACACAGTAGAGGCTTTCTTCTAATATGAAAAAGAGTAATAATAAAATTTTCGAAAAATAAAAACATAAACAAAAATAGACATAATCAACAAAAACAACTGTCACTAATTGCTCTCTCAGTGGCACAGTGTAGTGAGGTAATTAGATCAAATTAAAAATCTCCTCCTACCTTTGAGCACGCACTTTATAGAGGTAGCCTTGCCGCTTGACCGTTCGACCTAAAGCGCCAGAGAAAAGCTCCTATAGATCAAAATCCTTTCTCTCTGTCTTCGTGTACTCAAACAACCAGTTAATTTTGTTTTTAATCCCTTAATTAAACCTGAAGCTAATACACACTTTATGAATCCACTTTTTTTATCCATTCATAAATAGAATCAGACCCTTCCGACGTTGTCAAATGATATCCATATTTTGAATGGTATAACGTTTAGTAGTCGTTTTTTCTTACTTTTAGGACTTTGGGTTATGCATTTACAATTTTCATATTTTTTTCTCAAAAAATATGAGGAAAAAATGTAATTTTTACATAATTTTACATGTGATGTTCAGTTTCTTTAACTCGTTTTACTAATTTTACCCCACCCAGCACCCCTTTTCATTCCCCGGTCCCGTAAGTTTGTTACTGATATTAAAAAAAACAGAATATTTGGGATATGCGCCACATAAGTTTTATTTAGAAGGGTGTCTAAAATATGTAAGTATCAATAATTAAAAAAAAAAAAACCTTAAAATAACAGAAAACCGTATTAAACTATGACCGTTATTACCAAACCAAACCATACAATTTTTTTATTAAGTGAGGGCCCTATCAAATTCCAAAATGATAAAGGTTATATAATGCTTCTAGGTAGGTGATTTTCTGATGTAAAAATATTGTCAAAACAGTATAATATAGCAGTGAGGAAAAGTACATATCACACCTAGTGTTACAAAGTAAAAAACACCCTACTGTTGCAAAGTTCTCAATTGTTTTTTATTTTTTCTGTAAAGACAAACTTTTTTTTTTGGTAAATAATTTGTGGTCGTAGGAAAATAATAGTGTACAGTACTCGTGTGAAAATAACTTTTCTTACACTCGTGGGTTTGTCGCACCTTCGTGCTGACAATATTCCCACTCGTGTAAAATTAGTAATTTTTCACACTTGTAATGTAATATACTAATACAAGACGTTCTTCTCTTCTTGGTTGATAGCAAAGACAATTATAGTTAGTGAAAATACAATTGTTTTTGGTTTTAGGTAAAAGTGGGTAGCAAAATATAAATAAAAACCATAAATGAATAACAAATGTTTAATTTTACTTAATTTTTTGTTGTTTAACTGTTTTTTTATTTGACAAATCAGACTTTATCGACCGAATAAATGACATCAAATTTTTATTTCATTTCAGACCTATAAATAAAAATTACACTTAACACATGCAGAGGAAGTCATTCCAGATTTTATTGCTTTATTTTTACCACATTATCTGATGTTTATTTCATTAGACATTTTAACCACAATTACGGGGAGTGGTATTATTTACGACTGGCTTTTATTGAAATGGTTTATTACGTATAATTATTGTTTATGTGCAATAAGGTTATATTAAAAGCACGCTTTGGGTGACCATAAGTGGCAAATGATGCAGTTAATTTACATTTAATCATTAAGAACCAAAGAAATTTTAGAAAATAATATAAATTATTTGTGCAACAAATATATTTTTATTAAGGTAAAAGCACCTTTTTTTTTTGTTAAATAATACCTAAAATACCCAATCCCCCACAATATCACCTTTAATATTTTACAAATAACGTATAGCTTTGTTGCAGTTTATTTTTAATGGAGTTCTAAAAGCTAAAAGTTTGTCGGTGCATGCTCCCAACATAGGGAGAAGCGATGGAAGACTATAAAGTTTGACTTATAGTGGCTTAGAGGTGCACAAGGTAGCGATTTATGAATTCTCTACTGCGTGTCAGCACCTTCATGGAGTTGAAACGCAGTAGCAAATACGAACAGTATCACCTTTATTTACCTCTTTAAACCCTACGTAAGTTTGGTGCTGCAGTCTGGGAGGAATTTAAAAACATGCAAATGCATAAGCGGTTTGTGAATTCCTTCTGCGTATCAGCGCCTTCATGGAGTTGAAACGCAGTAGCAAATACAAACGGTATCACCTCCCTTTATCACTCTAAACTATACGTAAATTTTGTACTACAGTTTGGAAGAAATTTAAAAGCATTCAAACGCATAATTTTATTGCGAATGAAATTTAACCTGGTAACAAAACGCATGTGCCCAAAAGCATTACAAATCAGTCAAAGTTAATCAAACAGCTCAAATACAGTGAAATAATTAATACATAACCATTCTTTTTTATTTTCTTATTCTGATTCATTTAAGAGACAATTTTATTTTAAAAACTATGAAAATTAAACTTTTAGTTCTATAATTGCACATTTTTATTGGCTAGCTTTTAAGCTATTATTTTTTTATTTGTTTTGTCTTTTGACCATGGTTATATAGCAAGTATTTATTATATTTATTATCTATTAAGCTAATAAATATTTTAACTTTTAATTTAAATTTGATACTGAGATATTACAAAATGATGTTAGCAAAGCCAAAAATCTCACAAAACATTATACAGTGCTTGTCGAAATTCAGGACCTTATCTTCTAACTTTTGAATTGTTTGGTATTTTTTCATAAAAATTTGAGGAGTTTAGTAAGACAACATAAACCAAATTTTGGACAGGAAATGAACGATATAAATGTCAAACTCACAGCTAGGCGCCATTTCAAAAGAAAAATTAAATGGAAAAAGTCATACTGTAAACTTTTTATTCAAAAAACAAACATTGACACACTACTTTTAGGTTATAAACCGTTTAAAATTCAAATAAAACTAAAAAAAAACAACCGTATGATTCAATTAAATGCAATAAGGCGGTAAAGTAAAAGATTTAAGGCGGGGGCAAAGCGTCTCCTGTTGCCATGCAGTATGAATGCCAAATATAAAAATAAATTTGCTTGTACTTAGGACATCCCAGGTTACAACATGCGTAGTAATTATAGGGCTAATTTCTGCGTTCTACTTCATGAATTCCAACGCGATATTTGTGCTGGCGCGTAGTAGTATTTTTATAGTGTTCAAAAATAAAACTTCCATTAAATCCTCAGCATTTCAGCACGGTAGGTGTTGTAGCGTAGTAGGAATCTATAAAACGCCACCAGGTATTAAACGATGCGTTTTATGAATTCCTACTACGCTAACCCTACCGTGCTGAAATGCAGGAGGATTTAACAAGAGTTTTTATTTTAGAACACTGTAAAAATACTACTAAGCGCCAGCACAAATATCGCAGTAGGAATTCATAAAGTAGAACGCAGAAATCAGTCCTATAATTGCTACGCATGTTGTAACCTGGGATGTTTTAGGTACAAGCAAATTTGTTTTTATATTCATACTGTATGGCAACAGGGGACGCTTCGCCCCCGCCTTAAATCTTTTACTTTACCGCCTTATTGCATGTAATTGAATCATGCGGTTGTTTTCTTTTAGTTTTGTGTGAATTTTAAACGGTTTATAACCTAAAAGTAGTGTGTCAATGTTTGTTTTTGAATAAAAGTTTACAGTATGACTTTTTCCATTTAATTTTTCTTTTTAAATTGGTGCCCAGCTGTAAGTTTGACATTTATGTCTGTCATTTTCTGTCTAAAATTTGGTTTATGTTGTTTCTCAGTTAAGTCCTCAAATTTTCATGAAAAATACCAAACAATTCAAAAGTTAGAAGATAAGGTCCTGAATTTAAACAAGCACTGTATAATGTTTTGTTAGATTTTTGGCTTTGCTAACATCATTTTGTAATACCTCGTATCAAATTTAAATTAAACGTTAAAATATTTATTAGCTTAATAAATAATAAATATAATAAATACTTGCTGTATAACCATAGTCAAAAGACAAAACAAATAAAAAAATAATAGCTTAATAGCTAGCCAATAAGAATGTACAATTACAGAACTAGAAGTTTAATTTTAATATTTTTAAAAATAAAATTGTCTTTTAAATGAAACCAAATATGTAACAACAAAATTCCCAAAAAGAACTTGTAGACTATGACCTTTTCTAAAAATGGTTATGTATTAATTATCTCACTGTATTTAAGCTGTTTGATTCACTTTGTCTGATTTGTAATGCTTTGGACACAGATCTTTTGTTACCAGGTTAAATTTCATTTGTAATAAAATTTTGCGTTTGCATGCTTTTAAATTTCTTATAAACTGTAGCACAAAATTTACGTATGGTTTAGAGTGGTAAAGGAGGTGATACTGTTCGTATTTGCTACCGCGTTTCAACTTCATGAATGCGCCGACACGCAGTAGGAATTCACAAACCGCTTATGCATTTGCATACTTTTAAATTCTTTCCAGACTGCAGCACCAAACTCACGTAGAGTTTAAAGAGGTAAATAAAGGTGATACTGTTCGTATTTGCTACTGCGTTTCAACTCCATGAAGGTGCTGACACGCAGTAGGAATTAATAAATCGCTTAAACGATAATAAATTGAAACTTGGCTTTCGTAAATTTGTAAATGCTAAATTTTATTTATGTTACTCGGGTACATATTAGAAAATATTTTCCTAGCCGCTAGACAGTTTTCCAACCCCTTGGCAGACAAACGTTTTGGGATGACCTAATGGTCAAAGGAAGTCCAATATTTCTGTTATTTAAGATGATATGACAAAAAGTAATAAATAAGAAGCTCCAAATCAAAACGCAGTTTTTGATAAAATACAATTTTTAGAATGTCTCACAATTCTTACTACGCATTTTCTATTTATGAATTTTAAAACATTTTTATTTGCAATATGGCATATTTATATTATAATATAATTTTGACTAAAAAGTTTTTAAACATAAATAATCAAACGCGGAGTATAAATTGTGGGATAAAACTACGTTTTGATTTAGAGGTTATCAAATAAGAGTTTAAGGGTTTTCAAATAGGCATTTTCTAAAAATATTGTGTATGTATAGAGTATCCAAAAAGAGGTTAAAAAAAACAAATCTTACAGCAATATTTTTTTTTGGGACACTCTATATACATCGTAATATTTTAGAAGATGCCTATTTAAAAACTCTACAACTATTATATAAGACTTTTGCCATATCTTGTTAAGTAACAGAAATATTGGACTTCCTCGGACCATTGTTATAAAGTGATTTGGCAATCAAAATGGGTCAAAATACAGACGGCCATCCTGCATTTCCAAACTTCTTAAATGTGTTAGATTAAAGCAAGCTGTAGTATTATAAATTTCTCAGCAAACCCAGATGTGGCTGATTATGGACGACCGGTATCCGACATTAGCGGGTTGGCGCTTAATAAACGCGCCAGCGATTCGCCTGTTAAGCTCATACGCGGCTATAACTACCGTTTCACAACGTCCTTGTAGCTAGCCCTTCACTATCGAAATCCCACCGATGATAACCATAATTGCTTCCGGAAGCGATTCGCTTTCGTATACCCGCCTTAATCATCCGTGGATTGGTTGCTTTTCACGCTGAAATTCGCCACTGTCAGATGTCAAACTTCTACTCTCTCGGATGTCCAATGGTCAGTTTGTTTCTGACTTAGGCCAAAGCGCACAAACGCAATTTATCGGTCGTATGACTTAAAAGCTGAATTTATAGATTGACGTTTCCGTCACCGATAGCTCCTTTAACGTTTTGGTTTCTTATATGGTACATGGAAACGGTAAACAAAAATATAAATTGTAAAATGAAAACTTGTTGTATTATTATTTTCTAAGTGAAAACGCCAGAACGACAAACGGAAACAG
The DNA here is from genome assembly GCA_014170235.1 of Listronotus bonariensis. NCBI lineage: Eukaryota > Metazoa > Arthropoda > Insecta > Coleoptera > Curculionidae > Listronotus > Listronotus bonariensis. Next base: position 37,806 of record JACEGR010002798.1, read on the forward strand.
AAACGTCAATCTGTAAATCCAGCTTAGCTATTGTTTCCCACCAACGAAAACGTCTGCAAATTCCTGTCATTGTTCTTAAAATGGACACTTTATCTCTATAATGACGACCTAAAAAATAATATTAAAAATGCATAAATGTAATATATTATTGGATAAATTTTTAAGTGCGACAATAAAATTATTCGGTACAACATATGGTAATAAAGTAAAAAACTATTGTAAGTTTAGTTATTAACATTTGGTAGTTTAGCGCATATGATTATGACTTAATTTTTTCTTAACAAGTTTAATTTATTTTGTTGAAGTCTAATTCACTTTTTCTAAGTGCGTATTTTTGCATTTTAGTTTATTTTTGTTTTCTAAATTATTACTACTACTATAAAATGGTAAACAAACACTAAAATACACTACCAGTATATTTTTCAGAGACTACAGTAAAAAGCACAGAGACGTATAATTTGATTGGTTCAATTTCTTACAGCAAACCTTACATGCAAAACTATCACATTAGGGGTTCATGGTTGGTTAAATCTTTGTTATTTTTTTATTTTATAAAAACTAATTAAAAAAAAGATTTAACTAACCAGAACTAACTCATAAACCCCCAGTTCCAATATAAATTAATCATATTACACGTCTCCGTGCTTTTTACTGTAGTTTCTCTTTTAGTTCGGAAAAGGGTAAATTTTACCCCAAGGTTATCAATTCTAAATGCACCCCTAATGTTTGAGCATATACCAGTTTAGAGGGAGCTTTGCCGCACGAACAACGTACGGCAGAGAGAAAACAATAGGTCTAGAACCTTCTGTCTTGCGATTTCGTCTTGGTTTTTATGGGATCACCCCGGAAGTGCACTCTTTCAAATAAATAAGAAAAAAATCGGTCCACAATTGACGGAGTAATCGCGTAACACACACAAAAAAAGATACGGGCAAATTGATACCCATCTTCTTTTTAAAGTCGCTAAAAAAAATATAAAAGCTTATGAGCTGTATTTCAAATATTTTAAATATTTGAATTTAAATTGTGTGTTTAAAACCAAATTAATGTAATCTTCTGGAACTAAATTTGTCTGAAAATGCGACAAAATTAACCACTTAACAGAATGCACACACGTGCTGAAAATAGCAACTAGGAAGTTAACTAACACGAAAACCATGAGATATAATAGTTAAAATCTAATGCATCTAAGAAATTGTGAATAATGTTCAATTTTAAAAGAGCAGTTAAAAAAACACTACTACTGGTCAAAATAATAATCATATCTATTATTTAACTCTTGTTCTGGAATAGTCCTTATGCCACAAATAACACCAACGCGGCGTAATCTAGGCTTATGGTACGGTAGGTATTTATTATTTGGAAAAATTTCTTAAAGTTGCGTATGTCAAATTTAAACATTTTTTTGCTGTCAGAATTTAAAAATAAAATAATAGACAGTTTCCACGCCTAATACAACTTTTGGTTATAAAACTATATCGGACATAATCACTAGGAGGGAGTAAAGGGTGTAATTACTCCCCCAGGAAGGTAAAAAAATTGTAAGGGACATGACAAATGAGGTTGTGAAGTGAAGTTTGTAAGTGGGAAGACATATTTTGCTTTTTGGTAGTAGTTTATGCACAATATGACATGTTTAAGTAAAAAAAATCAGTATTTATGGGTATTTTCTAAATATCCTAAAAACCCGTTAACCGCTTTAAATGAAATTGTGTACACTTATTTGTAATATGGTGCTTGTAAATCTTTACCTATATTAGGAATATTGGTTTTTGTGGCGTCTTGGTGGGCACCCCAGCCAATTTTATTGAGAAAAAAGTGCGCCACAGACTTTTCACAAAGTTTATCTCGTTTTTTGATTGGGCAAAAATAAAAATGCAACTTTTTATCTTTTAAACTTTTTTGTATCCAGCTTCGTTTTTAAGAAAAAAGCCACTTTAGTTTTTTTCCAAAAGCATATATATATATATATATATATATATATATATATATATATATATATATATATATATATATATATATATATATATATATAATTAGCAATCATAAATGTGTCTAGGCAATAAAAAGATATGTTTGCGTAAACCTATTTAAATACAAAAATTAAAAATTAGTTTCCAAAAATATTTTCAAAACCTTAGATTATTACCTGTACAGGTAGGATGCGAACTAATAAACGCAAACACTGTCGCCAGCCAGACAGCTTAGGGTCTACCCAGAAGAGGAAGGAAAACAAAATATCGAAAAATCAGCTGACCTAACATTCTTTTTAAAATCGTTGGTACCTCTTTAGGGTGTCCCATCTTTGAAAACCTTTTTAAGGTTTTTCCCGGGTCACCTTGTAAAAATGTTCCTTTATATTTGAAAATGAAACCGACATGTGCCGCAAGCAGGTCAAAATATTAGGTATAGGTAGGTGCATAAAATATTATATTATTATTTTATTTTTCCTAGCTAAGGCGCAGTAGATGGGTGTCAAAATGATTTAAATGTAATTAAAATATGTATTTTTAAATTAGTCACCTTTTGGAATAAAAATATACCTGACACACTTGCTGTACTCGTACTAATTACTACTGGATAAGTGGAGCAAATGCTTGGAGTGCCTTCTTTACATCATTTAGCAGTTTATGAAACTCTAATTGATTATAATTTTAAAAATAAAATTATTTGTGAATGTAATGACACCGCAGACTCTAAACTAGGGTATTTAAATGGTGCAGCTTCAATACTGCAACAACAATTACATACAGATATTTTATATTTTCCTTTTCGATACCATAGTTTTGAAATAGTTTTGCAAATTTTTTTAACATAAAAATGATTTTTTATAGATCCTGTTGTTGCCTTATTTAAAAGCTTAAAAGAATATTGGCCTAAAATAGAAAAACTAACTTAAAAACCGGTTTAAATAATTAAACGAAATTTTGCAGAAACCAGATTTTTTGTGACTTTCCAAATTGTTTTTTAAAAAAGTACCATTAAATGTGATATTTAATCATCCCGGTGCATTTGGTTGTTAAAAGCCATTTACTGCTTAAAAAACTAAGATTAATTTTAGCAAACACAAAAGGAAAAATCACCCTTGGCGGACATACGCCTGTTTCTTGTAATTATTTATATAAAAACCAAGGCTACAGCACTTTCGGCAAAGAAGACCCCATTTCACTTCCTCCAGTTTTGGGAAAGAATTTCTAAAATATTTAAACATAGACAACAGTATATCTTAAGCTGCATGGGGTAAAATGAAAAACAATTTATGTTTTATGCTTTATTTGTTTTCTGGTATCTAAATTCTGAAAATGTTTTCTTAGCATTCTTAGATGAAAATATTTTAATTATTAATAGTTAGAATGAAAAGGGCTGTGAATAGACCAGCGTCATATGAAGACGAGTATATAGTAGGAGAATCAGATCAAATAGAAAACAAAAGGAATTAACGAGTTTATGTCCGATAATTCGGAAACTTTTTTCAAAAAATAAATTTTTGTACAGAGATTTCGAAAAGCGATGCAGCAACTTGAAATATAAACAAAAGTTACAGCAAGTGTTTTAAAAATCGTCAACAGTCTTAAAGTAGTATTTGACACAGCTGAGAGAGGTATAAAGCTAGTTGATAAGTCAAATAACATATTAGCTAAGGACTAGGAACAAAAACAATTTTAAAGTTGTTTAACATTACAAAACACGTTTTCCGGATGTAAAAAGAGAGACTGTATTCCATGTCTCAAAAATATGTCTAAATGAGTCCATTTATATTGTTTTTAAATGTTTTTTGTTTATAAATAAATCACTTTAAATTATTAAAAGTTAATGTTTAAAATCTAAATGTGCTTTAAGGCTAACAAATTATTAATTTTTAACATAATTTGCCTTCGCAAATACAACATATATTTGCAAAATTGGTAGTTACCGATTTTTAATTTGTTGCTTGCGGCAGCACTTCCCGTTATCCGATAAAAATAAAATTTTAGTGGAGATGTTTCTTTATTAAATAGAAACTTTAAATTGGTGGCAGTACAAATTTTCAAGGATTGCCTAAAAAGGGCCACCCTACTACCTGCTATACTATTGCAAGGTACACAAAAAGAATATTAATAAAAGATAAAGTTCTTTGGGCATATGGCTCATTAATGACGGTAAAAATAAATAAATAAATAACCTGTAAGATTTCGGCTACTATGGTCCATTGTTTAAAAATTACGGAGTCTCCAAAAGAAAATGGGATACCCCGGGCCCGACCAAGACGGCGACACGTGTATCGTCTTCGTTAAGACTTGTCACAGCCGCTTCAGGTCGTCGACGCCTTGACGATGCCCCGATTGACTATAAATATCCTTTCTGTTTACCAGAACTGACAAATATAGACAACCGGTGCCATCTCACCAAGAAATTTAAAAACAACCAGCTATGGCATTTAGAGGTTAAAGGTGGCAAAAGTTAGGTATGCAACGTACTGTTATGCCGAACAAACCATAAAGGAAACGGGCCGCCCATCAGTCTGCAGGTTTGCAGAATTCGGATGAGTAGTTTTGCCAAATTCAGGTAGGTGGCGTACAGCAGTGACTGAATATATGATTAAAATCATATAGAAAGCATAATTTTTACCCAAAAAATGGTTCTTGAGCCTTGATATAAATACATTAATCAAAGGTAAAGTTCTTTGGGCATATGGCTCATTAATGATGGTAAAAATAAATAAATAAATAACCTGTAAAATTTCGGCTAACAATTTTTGGAATTGCTATTATTCTGTTAAATACTAAACAGTAAAAAAGTCTCCAAAAGAAATATCAAGGCTCAAGAACCATTTATTTTTATTATTTTTTAAAAATATTATTTTAACATCATACCTTCTTTCTCAGAATGGTTCCATTTAAATACCCTATGCGGGATTTTATTCATTGTATTTTATAAAACAATATGCAATTCTCCCTTCAAAATAATGGAATGTAAATTAAATCAAACCACCACCGCAAACGTGGTGTATTTAGAGGAATTAAACTATTTCGCCAGAGCCATAGATAACTGGAAAATATGCCGTTGCAGACAGCATAATAAGGGTGCTTTCGTATGCATGTAATTATCTACCGCGTATTATTGTGTATTATACTTGGTATTGTGATCCCATGAAATGGTACCTAGTTATATTAAAGTTTTGGGGTAGTCGGTAAATCCGCCTATATAAATTGCCAGGTATAATGGCTGTAGAAATAAATAATATGTTAGAATATGTTACATATGTGGATTACTTAAGCCTCGTTTATGGAACAAGAATCAATTAAGTTTGTGGCCCTGATGAAAAATCAAAAACCTTGGTTTTGATAGTAGTTTGTGCACAATATGACATGTTTTAGTACAATAAAAAGCAATATTTATTTTTGTTAAGTAAGGACCTTTTTTTATTTGCTCCTCAGATTTTTTTTTTTTTTTGAGATTTCCGATTTTGCCATTAAAAAAACGAGGTTACAGCATACTTCGTGGAGAGGAAATATATGTACGCAAGTAGTTTTGAAATTGTGGTAAAAATATATATATATAAAATACCTTTAACCTTCTCGATGCTATGGCTGGTTGTTTTTAAATTTCTTGGTGAGATGGCAACCGCTGTCTGTATTTATTAGTTCTGATCGACGGAAAGAATATTTATAGTCAGTCGGGGCTTCATCAAGGCGTCTAGCGACCTAAAGCGGTTTGACAAGTCTTAACGAAGATGAAACACGTGTCACCGTCTTGGTCGGGCCCGGGGTATTCCATTTTCTTTTGGAGACTCCGTAATTTTTTAAACAACCAACCATAGTAGCCGAATTCATACAGGGTATTTTTTATTTATTAATTTTTACAGTCATTGATGAGCCATATGCCCAAAGAACTTTACCTTTATTAATATATATATATATATATATATATATATATATATATATATATATATATATATATATATATATATATATATATATATATATATATATATATATATATATATATATATATATATATACATCGTGTCTACTTAAGTTCGCACCATATGGAGAACTTTTTAATATTATTTTACCAAAAAATGTTTTTTTTTAAAGTTCTGCATGCTCTAAAACCTAAAATTCATTTATTAGACATAAACATTTTGCAGCGGTATACAAAGCATGTCAAAAAATATGAATTTTCCCTAAGAAAATATCATCCTTATTTTTCATACAGGAAAAAGATATTTATGTGCAAAAAAAACATATTTTTTTACTATTGTTCTGTGATAACAAGCGTTTATGTGGCTGTTTCTGTTTTCTTTTTTTTTTTATTTTTAAGCTTTTTTACATATTAAATTTTAAAGTAAGTATGCACTAATGGACAAACCTACATTTTTACCTAAACGCATAACAAATTAATAAAAAGTATTTCTTCAAAATGAACATGGAACAAACTTTGCATATTTGAATTGTATTCTCAATCCTTAACATCTTTTCTTAAAATTTTTTTCGATAATATAAAAAATACTTACTAGGGTACTTTCCTTCTAAACAAAATTTAAATTTTTTGATATACCTCGTATAACACTGCAAAGAAATTAATATCTGATTATTGCATTTGAGGTTTTAGACCATGCATAATTCTTTATAAAGAATAACTTTTTCATAAAATTAATATAAAAAGTTTTTCATTAGTTTTTTATAATTTCCTATTTACCATTATGTAGTGTTACGAAAAAATGGTAATTTAAATAAAAATATTTGTTTTTAAACTTTTTTCTAATTTTTTGGGTGGTGCAAAGTGAAGGATTTTATTTTTTTTCTCAAAAGTAAAGTGTAAAAAAATTGAACAATAAGAAAAATAATCTTTAAATTGTTTTCTCTTTTTAAAATTTTTATTAACCATTATGTAAAAATACAAAAAATAGTAAATTAAATAAAAATTTATGTTTTTAATTATTTTCCTACATTTTTGGGTGGTCCAAGGACATGCATGTGGGGGATATTAATTCTCGAAAGAAAAGAACATAGAAAAGCTTTGTTTCTATTTGCCAAATTAAAAATTAAATAAAAAATTTTTAACTTACAATTTTTTTCTAATAAAAAGCGAATTAAGTTAGGAATAGCTTATCAATGCTACAAGTATTATTGCCAATTATTATTAAAAAATGTCAAGGGGTTTTTAAGATATAACCAATAAAACATTTTTTTTAAGTTTATCATCTGTATCTTGAAAATAATTACCCATATTTTTATACCGCTTGTCAACGAATCTATTAGACAAGCCATAACTCGTAGAGTATAAGACCAATGATCTAAAAATTAAAAAGATTGGTAATAAAAAATGATCCCCATATATTTTCAATAGACCTGCGCACGAAATTTTTACCCCACACTGGGAGAATTGCTGTACACCTTTGCACGTGCGCAGTTCTTATAAAACTTTGCATTTTTCATTTAAAACCCAATATAGTATTGGCAACATTGACAAAATTTGCAGTATTTTAATAAATATAGTGATTTCAACACTGAAAACGTTTCCCTATACAGTGACAGGACCACACTCATCCTAATTTAATTTATAATTTGGGATTTCCCGAACGTAAAATCCAGGTAAAATTGACGCCGTCGGCCGCCCAAATCCAATCTTCCATCTACGGTCGACCGTTATCAGGTATAGTTATTTGGTATTTGGTGTTTCATTTGTGCGTTGTAAGTAATTCTTGGTGTTTTTTTAACTTTTGTTTAATTTAAGTATTGCATAACCAAAACTAAATAATGAGTAAGTAGCAAATTTTCTGTTTTAAATAATACTCTTTATTGCTATGCAGTCAATTTTTTAGAGATCAATAAATCCATTATTTTTTGAAATAGTCATGGTTTGGGTTAATTTTTTTAAACGGCAAAAATTGTATTTAAGGATTATAGAAAAATATACATGGCGTTCCATTTAAAATAACAAACTTGCCCTATATACGAAAATTGGCCGTTTTCGTAAGAAATAAATGTCACAACCAAATGGCAATGGTTATAAAAAGAAACATTAAAAAATCTAAGGCTTTCTGCGAACACAGCATTTTGACAATTTTTGCTTCTTAATATTACAAATTGGCATACGTTAGATTTTGATATCTTTAAAAGTTATAGAAATATAATACTAAGCCATTATGGGTCCATTACCAATTTTAATATTTGTATTTCCCGTTTTCCTTTGTGGTTTCAATTACAAATATGAGTCAAAGTGGGTCCTCATAAATCAATAATAAGGTGTTTTAGCACAAAAACGGAATTTATATTGAGATCAGTGCTTCTAAGCACTCTCCTTTGGTAAATTTCAATAAAATCGGCGATACGAGCGAAAAATAAAAAATTATACAACAAAAAATAGTCCCCAATATAAAACCGGTTTACTTTTTAGGGACTACTATGAAAGACGAATACAGACTTAAAATAAAATATTTAAATAGGTATACCCAGAAACAAAATTACTTGGTATATTTTCTTTATAAATAAATTATATACAAAATGTTAAACCCGGTCCTGTTGTTTGTTTTTCGCTAGTCAGTAAATGTTTACTGCGCATGCCCACAAAGGGACTGCGCAGTGCCCAAGTAGGGGTTATTATGATTTTCGCTGCATTCATCCATATTTGTTTTTCAGATCATTGTATAAGACATCAAAATAAGACTTGGTTTTGGTAAATGATATGGAGAGAGAAGAGTTCTCGCATACTTCTTACTTTTTGGTTTAACCAGAAAAGGTTTTAATTTTAAATTTTGTTATAAAAACACCCTATACATTTTTGGTTTTCTGAAACCATTCTAAATTATAATGTGACATTTTAAAAAGTTTTTACGCCCATTTGATTTTGTCTTTTTCTCTTTGCGCTTGTTTTTAATTCTATCGAAAATAAATAAAAAATACTTTTTCTTTAAAGTGCTTGTCTTTGTCATTTCAAAATAACAGTTAGACAAGTCAATGTCAATTTGCCAACATGTTCTATTCTGTAGTCGCAAAAGCTTTGCGATTGTATTTTTTGACATCACCTGAGGTAATAAGATTTATTTGCGTTCGCTTATGGCCACCTAAATGCGATATTAAAAATAGTTTTAAAAAATCAAGAACGCTTACGAACTTTTTAAAATATTATATCATCTATAGAAATACGTCATAAATCTAAACATTTAAAAACATACAGGGTGTCTGCAATTTAAATTTTTATAATTGATGCTATCCTCGGCTAAACCGAAAGTGACTGAAAATTTAAAAATATGCGAACATTTTTCTCTTTCTATACCATTTAACGGTACCAAGTCTCATTTTAACATATCTAATATTTCAGAAGTTATGGATTGTCTAATAAATTTGTTGACTTCCTGTTTTTATATATATTTCAGGTCCTTCAGACATTTTTTTATCGCAATTAGAAAACATCTCGTATAAAATAATGAAAACTTAACATTGTGCTGGACAATTTGAAATACATATTTTTTAACATACCTTCGTCGCTTATAAAAGATTCAATTTTAGAGAGCATATCAAAAGAGTTTCAAATGCATACAGCGTTAAGTGGTATTGTGTATTATAGTTTTATGATGCTACGAAACTGCTGCTAGTTAGGTTTTGCGGCCATGAATAACATACGATAATAGAGCACAGCTTTATTAAAGTGATAAAATGTAACATTACCTTTAAAATTACTGCAGTGAAAGATTTTCTATATAACAAAATAATTTGTTTACTATTTTAAATTATTGTTTTTGTTTAGGAAAATATTAGTATAATTTTAAAGAATTGAAAATAAAATTGAAAATTCTTGTTTTTGAGTTAGAAGAAGAAATGGTATTGTCATAATAAAACACTCTTTTATATGTTATTTTTCTTAAGATCTTATAAAGAGCTTTAAAAACACTACATAAAATGTGATATTTGCAATTTTAATAGTTTTGAAAATGCCCATCCTAAAGCATTAAGTGCTAATTTATCATGTGGTAATTAAAAAAACTCGTTTGTTTTATCACCTCTTAAAAGGTATCTATTAAAATCTTTAAATATTGTTAAATTAATATTACATTTACAGCTCTAAGCTATATGCACTTAGTTACTGCCGTAGATAAAATGGGGATTATAATTGTAGAGCGAAAGTACTTATTGATCTAAGTGCCGACATTAGAAATAACCAGATATCAAAGAACTAAGTTAATACGAGTAATGTAATGCCTGGCATACGGGTGGCCAAAAAAACTTGTTTATTTTATCACCTCTTAAAAGGTATCTATCCAAATCTTAAATATTGTTAAATTAACATTACATCTACAGCTCTAAGCTACATGCACTTAGTTGCTGCCGTAGATAAAATGGGGATTATAATTGTAGAGCGAAAGTACTTATTGATTTAAGTGCCAACATTAGAAATCCCCAGATATCAAAGAACTAAGTTAATACGAGTAATGTAATGCCTAGCATACGGGTACCAAAAAACTTGTTTATTTTATCACCTCTTAAAAGGTATCTATCAAAATCTTAAAATATTGTAAAATTAACATTACATCTACAGCTCTAAGCTAAATGCACTTAGTTACTGCCGTAGATAAAATGGGGATTATAATTGTAGAGCGAAAGTACTTATTGATCTAAGTGCCAACCTTAGAAATCCCCATAAATCAAAGAACTAAGTTAATACGAGTAATGTAATGCCTGGCATACGGGTGGCCTCCAATTTGAAGCTCGTTTACAATCGCTGGGGTGAAATTGGCAGGGTATTTTAAAGTAGAATATATGGGTTGCAGCAGCCCGGCTGCCACATAAAACATGTTGTTGGACAAAAAACATAACATATAGTTTTTCATGTAGCTAGCAGCTAGCAGTTTCCCTTTTTATTTTCTACACTTCTTTTCCGTTAAATGGCTATATTTAGAAAACTGCAAAAAATAAAAATATTGAATAAAATATTTCTTCTTTAGGCTCTTTAAAAAACATTTATTAGTATTTTTATAAGATGTTTTATTTCAAAAATGTCAGTTTACTGTCAAAAAGGATTACTGTATTAAGGAAATGAATAAATATTGGATGTATTACATGCGGACTTTTTAAAAGCTTTTTATGAGATCCTTCTAATTATAAATAAATATACAGGACATTTTATATGTTGTCCATTGTTTTATTTTTATTCTTATTTTTTAAGAAGCGTTACAAATGCTAGGACCTTACTAATTTAAACAGTATTTTATTTTGACTAATAACACAATTACTTTTGGCAGACCCTTAATTTGATGACCTGTATATACTTAAAAAAATGTATTTTTACAAGCTTTTTTAAAATATGTAACAATGTGGGTTTATTTTTATAAACAACGACTAAATTCCCAATAATCATTCACATTTAAATTTTGCAGTATTCTAAATCTAGGTATAGTACCACTTTCTTGAGCAAAATTATTATTAGTAAATAGGTTATTTTTAAATAATTTTCTTTATTTATTCTAAGCATAATATATTTTGTTTATTCTTGATTTAAAAAACATTAAAAAGAAGTTAGAAACCATAGTTTAAACGAAAAAGAATGTATTGCATTGATTGAAAAGGTCAGTAAATATTATGAAATAATAGATGTTTTGTAAATGAGAAATTAACAAAACAGAATATTTTAACAATAAATTAAAAAATCATTTATATAAAACCATTTACTAATTAAAAATATTGCTCGAGAAAGTGCTACCTACCCATATTTATATAACAAAAAAAAACAATTTTAAGTTAAATAGCAAAATACAATTTTAAAAGTCGTGACGTAAGTACCACTACAGTAATCAAATCAATGAAAATATCTAATTTTATTGTTTTATAAATATAAACTCATAGTATTATAATAGGTTTCTAAATAGCTTCTTGACAAATATACAGGGTGTTCCATTAAAAAAATCAACTACGCCACTCTATTCTACGTAAAAAGATATATAAGAATCCTTATTTAATTTTTAATATATTATAGGTTAATTGAGATACATAGGCTACCTGAAAATTCAAAATTTTCATAATTGTTTTATAGCTGAGAAAGAATGGCTTTGATGGCTTTGTTTAAGGCAACTTTTGTTTTACAAAAAGCAGCTCAGGTTTGCGAAAACCTCAAGGTTCTATCTTTATTAATAACGCCGCAGTTGGATTCAAAATGGGGCATCCTGTATATTATAATATAATATAAAAACATATTTTTTATTTATAAAAAAGGATTTTTTCTAAAAAATATAGTATACACAAAAAAATAATAACAGGACTCGCAAAATTAAAAAAAAAAAATCTTCAGGCGTAAAGTGACTTTGATTTTTAAACAAAATGCTTATACTTTTTTCTTTAAATAGTTTTACCGGTTAAAATACCAACACTATTAATGAATAAATACATCTTTATATCATATTCCATTTTTTTTTTGGCTATAAACAAATATATTGTCTAGGTTTATTTCTCAGTTTAAAAGATATTTTAGGAAAATATTACAAAAATCATTTATTGTAAATTCTTGAAACTAAGTTTTAATTAGAAATAAAATATCAGGTAAGATTATTTTTTAAAAATCAATTTTTTTATTAGATATTTTTTTATAAATTTGGGCTTTTTTAAACCAGTAGACATTTTGTAAATAAAACCGTACCCATGTTTTAGCATTAATTTAGGTGTCCTCATATTCTCAAGAGACAGAAAAAGATTGTCTACAAAAAAAAATAAAAACAATACAGATAATAGAAATAGCCAATACATTCTAACAAAATAAATATTGTTAAAAGAAACCATTCCCATATTTTTGCGGGATAATAGAACTAAAATCTCAGGTACAAAGAACAAGTAAAATCCATTTGGTATTTGGCAAGTATGCCGCACCAGTAACTATATTCGCGGGCTTAATATTGTCTAGTGTCGCTATTAGTAAGCTTTCGAATTTACACCTTTGGAATTTAGCCAAAGCTGCGTTTTATTCCTATCGCGAGGGCTTTCTGTGTGTTGCCCCAAAATATTATCTAAACAACAGTGCCGGCGAAATACAACAAATTTTAATACATCTAATTACACAGGCCCACAAAAAATAGTGGTAGTAGTACTTTTGACCGTACCCCTTAATTTTGATTAAATTGGAAAAAACATAAAACTCACCAAAAATTTGCCATAAGAACAAAATTTAATTAAAAAATATAAGGGAAGATCAATATTCAATATATTTTAAAAAGTTAATATAAGATACAGTGTGTTAAACTTGCTTCTTTTGTGGTCCTAAAATATGAAATTATATCTTTTTTTCTCTTAAACTAAATAAAAGAGAATAAAAATTAGACAAGAAAGCTGTATTTTTGTTTGCTTAATCTAAAGAAAGCAAAAATTTTACACACGTTTACACAGTCAGTGGCGTACCGTTTTTTTGTTAGAAATATTCATTTAGTTTCCGCTCGAGACGCCACTGGACTTATTAAAAGTAAGTAAATTAGTGATAAACTACCCCATTTAATGCAATAAATAACATTGCCAAATTAAAACAAAATTGGATAATTGATATATTAAGAATATTAAAAAAAATTACAGGTTTAAACCGGGGTATACATACACGGTCATGCACATCTGTCAAAAAAGTCAAAGCTCGCGCGCAAATTTGACCGTGTGTATTAGAAAAACTATCACATCTGGCTTGGCATGCGACTCAATGTCCGAGTTTGAATTTCGTAGCGCGCGTCGTGGAAACTTGTGCATGTGTAGGACACGTCAGTTAACGTTTCAGTTTAGGGACGTCGTTTACGGGGTTATATTGTTGGTTTTGAGTTAACAAAATGGCTCGTTGGCGCCGCGCCGGGAAGATGTATTGCGTGATTTTAAAGATAATATGTACCAAGGTTATCCATGCTTTTGGAAAGTTAAAAGTAATGAATACATTGACAAAAATTAAAAAATCTTTTTGCTGAATCACGCCTATGTTTAAGTTGATGCGCCACCAGCTGCCAAAACTGACGCAGAACTGTCAGGTACATCTAAATGGTGTGTATCAAAGGCTTTATTTGACATTTGCTTTCATGCAAATACGTTTCAGGTTTGAATGACCGTGTATACCCCGGTTAACACCCTGTATCTTGAGAAAAAGGAATTTGTGGACCCATGTAAATAAACTTTTTAAATATTTTCAATAGTAGAATCGACCCTTACATTTTTTAACAAATTTTGTTTTTAAGAAAATTGCTAAATTTTTGGCGATTGGTGTTTTTTTGCAATTTACTTAAAGTTTGAGGGTGTACAGGTAAAACTGACTTCAGATTTGGATTCAGTGCGCCAAAATACGTAAAGATAGGTAGGTCTGGTCTAAACTACTGACCACTTTTTTTATGGGCCCGTGTTCATAGTCCCCTTAAAAACGCGACTCGTTGTATTTAGTCGGAAATATTATTTGTATACCAGTTAATGTGCCGCCGAGCGGAACATGGAAAATCCCATGAAAATTTTAAGGGGGTCAATTAGTGGCTTCCTTGTATATTTTACCGAAAAATTGAAGGACAACTTTTTAAAAATTGTAGTTTCACTATAGACTCCCAGAACAATGCTAAATTTTTGGTCATCAGTTTATACGCTGGCTTGGCTGAATTTATGAAGCGGCAAATTATACGGACTGTTTAAGTGTGTACTCGGTGGATACCCTCTTCATAAATTCCACGAAGCAAGCGTCCAAGCCCAAGCCGATGACCCAAAAAGCATCGTTCTGGGTGCCTATATAGTGAAACTACAATTGTCTTTGGTATGATTCAATCGACGAAAAAGTAACCATTATTAAGTCACACTATGTGGGAAACAGTATTAGAGCAATATTTATTTTTTCTTTTACTTTGAATGTAATGATTCTAATATTGATAAAATGAAAAAATAAACATTCTTTGTATTCAGCTGTACATAAAATTAGACAAAACCTTATAACAAATTATTTGCTGAGGGCTGATGTCAGTTTGGTTCTACCTAAACCGAAAATTTGGTGATTTTGCAATTGTAAAACGAGAAACGTCGTATATTTCCGCTGTTTGTATACTTACAGAAAAATCTTAAAATAAGTTAATTTTAATTTTAGGGGGCACTGGCGTAGCGGCGTAGTTAATATTTTAAAATTAGTATATCTAAAGCCGGGACATAGGACCCACACCAAATTTATTTCAGATGCTAGTGGCTCTAAGAGAAACACTACGCAAAAGCAAATTTTGACCTAAATATCTATCCTTTTCTAATAATTACAAACACTTAAAAGTTTTGCCTCAAAATTTTGTAGAATGAAAAAATTACAACTGGGTATACTTTTTTAAAAAAATAGATAATTTTTTAAATTTGGAATTTGTCAATAATATAAAAATAAATTACATTTACGAAAAAATACAAAAAGGAGATGTGCTTGAAATTTGGACTTTTTTTTGTTGGTAGGGGGAGGTAATTCAGAAAATTAATTTTTCTAGCAAATTTTAAAATTAATTTTTTTTTCGAAAGTGTTCTTTTTAAGGCTACTGGCATCTGGTATAAATTTGCTGTGGGTCCTATGTCCCAGTTTTAAGATACCTATAGCAATTTGAATATATTATCAACACCTAAGAGGGGACACTTTTTTATGAGAAAATTTACTTAATTAGGTTTATCCCCTCACCATCACAAATGGTAAAAATCTAAATGAAAAAGGGGATCAAGTTATACCTTAACCTAAAGAGTTTTAAATTATCTCTGTAGTAGACAATCCGTACAAATATGTCATAATCATGTGATCATGGTTAATACATCCTTCTCTTATTTTTAAACAAAACAAAAGATTTACTTTTTGATACAGCTATGACTTTTATTTATCAAATTTAACCTAGGTCACGAACGTCCTTTCAAGTAAAGTAAGCCGTACTTTTCGGCAGTTAAATCCTTGCTTCCAGAAAAGCGACTTTTGTACTTGAATTTCGATGCTTTAAATAAGGAATTTTATAAACAATAATTCTTTTATACAAAAGCCACTTAAAAAAGTAGTTTAAAAATTGATAAAAATACGGCTTATGCTTTAACATGTTATTTTAATGGCATAAATTGTATTTAACAGAACCAAAGTCGACTAAGGGGGCGTTTACTATCCTATCAAAACTGCAAAAAAATGAGAAAAAAGAGTCTGGGTTAGTTTAAGAGATAAATTCAGTAGTATCAGACAATACCACGCATCAAAACCAGGGCCGTATTAAGGGTATGATACGCCCTAGGCTAGAATTCCCAAAGCGCCTATTTTCGTACAGAGAAAAAAAAAAAAAAGGTCATTCTCTCCTTTTCGCCTCTATTAGTTCTAATCCCAACCCGACCTAAACTTTTTAAGAAACTTTCCTGTTCCCTGTGTAGCGCCTATTACTCCCCTATCTGGCGCCTATTTTCTTCATGGCGCCCTAGGCTGTAGCCTAGTCAGTAATGGATAATACGGCACTGATCAAAAACAAACATAAGCGTTGCAAACTTTGCACAATGGTTAGGGGCATGCTATTTTAAAAGGTATTAGTCAGAGATCTGAATGGGAAACGATCTTTACCGATCTGAACGGGATTAAAACTTTTTGTATGAAATATTGTATTTAAACAAAGGTATCGACATAGAATTGCCTAAAAAAATATGATCATGGCTATATTTTATTTAAAAAGCACCTTTAAAACCGCAACTTTTTTTACTCCACATGACAGTACTAATATATTACTTTTTCCACGACGGTTAAAAAAATGCTTAATCGTCAACATGAAGTTTAAGTACTCCATTCTATTACACTACATAAAGTGTTAAAAAAGTAACTTTATTTCCCACTTCAAAGCTTTTTTTCACACTTTGAATTAATGTTTTGTTTCAAAGCCTACTACAATACACTTTAATATCAATTTATGCCGGCCAAGGTCGATCATTGATTCCATAGCAGTGCGACTGAAAGAGAGCTAAGGGATGGAGCTAGTTTGGGCAAATTCCATTTGACATTTATGACCCATGGCGGCATGCACGGTGTTCTAGGGTGTTTTTTCTTGTTGTTGTCATAGTCATTTTTAATTTATTTCTGACTATTTTCTTTGGTTTTTATTTTATTAGAGAACAAAATGTATTCTAGTTTTATGTGAATTTTTTTTTAATTCTTGGACAATGGTTGTAACTTGCTAAGCCTATAAGTTTACCTCTAGAGCGTCAAATTTACAGGTCGGTTAATTTTAAAAATAATCCTAAAGCCTTCAAATCTGGCGCTTTTTGCTCAAACTAGCTCCATCTCTCTCTCGGACCTTTCTTACTAATGTTGTCCGTACGAGAACTATGATATATTTGCTTTTTGGGAGATTAAATTTAAATAAAATATTATTTGACTTTTCTCCAGAACAAAATTAAAAATTTTATTTAACATTTTAAGAAAATTAAAACTTTTATACATTATGAAGAACTATTCTGCTCTTATACAACATAATAAAAGTTACTTTAAAAAAAATAAAAAAAATAAATATTTAATATTAAGTTACTTACAATACAAAGGTTTCAATCTACAGCAGGTCCGGTCCATACGTATTAGAATGTCATTGGTAACGGGACTTAGATATGCCTTTATTATGTGCCAACATATTTTAATTATTTAAAAACTTTTGAAAAATATGACACATGTGTTTTGCATTTATTTTGAATTTATAGGATTAAAATAAATACACATTTTTATGCACTATTAACCTCGTTTTTTTGTTATTTTAATATCATGGAATTAAAAAATATGCCATTGTGAGACCTTTTGTACAAAAGGCTTTAAGTCTAAATTTCAAAATGATAAAAAAACAGTGGTTAACTTCGTCGGGAACTAGGAACAGTTTTAGTTTAACACAACTATTTAGAGTTTTTTGTAAATAATTTTTAAAATTAAATAAATCATATTCCACAATTTGCGAGTTCAAAAAACTTAACAATGTTTTCAGAGCAAATGTAAACGTCACTTTCAATAAATCGCTCATGGGGTACAATAATGGCACAACTCAAACAACATACGTTTTGAACTAGGAAGGTGTAAATATAAAAATATACAGGCTGTTATAAATTCGAGGAACACCATTAGAATCTCGGTAAGAGATACAAGGTTGGTTAAATTGGGGAAAGTTGCGCATTTTTATGCTTACCAATATTCGTTTTAAAAATTAAAAATTGCAGCCGTTCCGAAATTATCCAGTAAAAACCGAAATTTTGCGAAACAGTTTTTATTTTAGTAATATTTTGAAACTAATGACACAATAACATTGCCACCTTTCTGTTCCATAAAATGATGTCACTAAATTTAAGATCCGACGTATCGTCAACTTTGTTTTTTTAAATAGGAGGAATATTTGGTCTTACACTCGTATTTTATTCCTAAATACAACAATATATCACATTTTACATTTATGCGACGTTTCGAACCGATAAACCATCATCGTTCACCATTTCGCCATTACAAATAACGATTTTACCCCAAACATTCGGGGAAACTTTCGTTTACGGGTAAGTAGGCACCCATTTTTTTATGACAGGCTACGATAAAGTTGATAGGGGCGTTTGATTAAATTAAATGGTTTATTTTATTACGTATAAGTAAATGTATGTACATTACCCTTGACTCTTGTAGCTTGTTAGTTGAATTATGAAGAAAAAAAAATATTAAAAGGAATGAAAATAAGTAGTTATAAAAATAAAAGGATGCATACTTACCTTTAAATAAAAATTTCAAAATCGTTTAAAATAAAAACGAAATTTTTAATGGAAAAAAACATGAATGGTGTTTTTTTGTTCGAAACGTCGCGTAAATGTAAAGAGTGATATATCGTTGTATTTAGAATTAAAATATGAGTGTATTAAGTTTAAAACCAAATATTCCGCTTATTTAAAAAAAAACAAAGTTGATGATGGTGGCTCAAAGATGAAACGTTGGATTTTAAATTTGGTGACATCATTTTATAGAACAGAAAAAGTGGCAATGTTAATGTGTCTTTACTTTTAAAATATCTTTTCAAATAAACCGAAAAAACAATAAAAACTGTTTCACAAAATTTCGGTTTTTGCCAGATTATTTCGGAGCAGCATCAAATTTATAAATTTTAACCCTGTATTTCTTACCGTTTCCAAGATTCTTATGGTGTTCCTCGAATTTGTAACAGCCTGTATATATATTCTTTTCAGCAGGAATACTGGCAGAGAAATTATCAACGTTAAGGTTATTCTTGTTTAGGAAAACCAAAACATTTCTTATTCATTGGCCTTAGCAATATGATTTATTAAACGCACTTATCTTAAAACTTGAGTTTTTGAGTTGTACAGCTATTGTAGCCCACTATTGAAATATGTTAACAAATAATTTTTAGGATATATTAATATTTTTTATTGTTATTTGTTATTGGCGGTAAGCGCTTTTATTTTTTCGATTCACATTTAATAACGTCAGCTGTTAGATTAGCTTGTTAGAAGCTGTAGGACAAAAAAATTAGAAAAATATACCTTAAATAAATTCTTAGGCGTTTTTTTTTAAATGCAATTTTTGATGTTGCCTATTCTAAAGGTTCAAAAAATAAATGCGACAACTGCTACATATTTCTCTTAAATACTTTTTTAAAAACACACAAAGAAAAAGCTATTTTATATTGTTTTACATCAAATTTAATTGATTATATTATTAAAATTGAATTTATATAATGAGCCACTTAGTTCTTCATCGTGCGTTTATTAGCATAATTGGCTGCAACTGAAGATTAATGATTCTTAAAATGCTTAATGCCTGAAAGACTTGTTTGTCGATAATAATACGCCACTCCTGCTAACAAGTCTCAGGAAATGGTTGACACATTTATTATAGACGAATTTAATGCCTTTAATGAACATAATGGGTTAGGTAAATAGAGGCTGTTAGATGCGGCTACTGTGAGACCCGAGATTCCTTATCTATATTTAATAATAATAAGCTGTTTGTGATTATAGATTTCTTAATAGTATACACTGTTACGAGCGTGTTAGTTTTTGCACCTCGTACTTGTTATACAGGGTTATTTGCGGTTATTGGCCCTTCACATATCCTAATAAAATAATTGATATTGTTGGTTTTTCTTATTACAATATGAAAAACTACTTTTCCGTGTCGCGTCAATTCGTGAATTACTTTACGGTTCAAAATAAAGTTGATTATTATTTCTTGGGTATTTTTTATTGTTGCTTAAAATTATCCTAAAACACATTTCGATAGTTTTATTTATCCATTTTTTTTGGTGCTAGCTTAGTATTACA
The DNA here is from genome assembly GCA_014170235.1 of Listronotus bonariensis. Classification (NCBI taxonomy): domain Eukaryota; kingdom Metazoa; phylum Arthropoda; class Insecta; order Coleoptera; family Curculionidae; genus Listronotus; species Listronotus bonariensis. The sequence goes on from JACEGR010002798.1 coordinate 58,043, forward strand.
CAATAAACCCAAGCAGGCTGCAGTGTTAGAGGATATGAAATCCACTTTCTGATCTAATCTAATCTAGCTTAGTATAGGTACTTGTAAAATTCTAAATGTTTAATATTTTGAAAAAAAGTAAATTTTTATAAAAAATGTTTACTTTCCCTAAAATGATACTTTACGAATCATAATTATATACCTCAAAATAGAATTATAATAAAATTTAAGATAATAACAGAATAATTCACTTCAGAGTAAAAAGCGTAAGTGCATTTTACTATTTTTTCATAACTTTTCCCTCATAGATATTTACAAATGAAATAATTATAACATTTAATATATTAAGCACCCCACGCTTTTATTCTGAAGTGAATTATTCTGTTATTATCTTAAATTTTATTATAATTCTATTTTGAGGTATATAATTATGATTCATTGTTTGACCTTTATTACTGTAATACAAACTCTTTGTAATGAAAAATTATTTTCTAATTTTTAGTTCGGTTGCATATAAAAGCGTGTTTTTTTAGTTTTTTTAAACTATTATTTATTTTTCATTTTTAGTTCGATATATCAATTAGTTTTCTGCGGACATGTGATATTGAAATGTTTCAATGAACTATTTCGTAATCTAATCATTTCATTTAAAGCTTCACTGTTGCATGGGGTTTCAGAACGCAACTACTCTGAACAAGTTTCTGTCAGCCTTATGCTGAGAGTACGTCCGAAACTGCACGCATGCGCAGATCGCGCACTAGCTCTTCTCTGTTACTCTCCTACAGAAAATCTATAAAGGAATTTATTTATCCTGGCGATCCTAATCAGGATAACGGGATACTGTTTGCAGATTATTGCATTGTCATGGGTCCTTGATACGTGTGCAAAGTTTCAAAGAAATCGAATCGCTGGAAGTTGGTGAAAATTAAGCTTAAAGATTCCGTTACATACATACATTATTACTTCAAAAAAATAAATAGGTCCGAAAAATATATTTTTTTGAGAAAAAAAAACTTTTTCTCTCTCTACAGTTACTAAAATGTGACTTTTTTCCCCAGAAATACATACATGTGAGTAAAGAAAAATATTTAAAAGTTAAATATTCTATTGCACAAAACCTACACTTTCTTTACACAAAAAAAAGTGTTTAATTTTATAATGTTCAAATTAACTACTTGCAACCACATTAATTTTGAAATTTTAAATTTAAATCCATTAAATTACAGAATTTCATTCACAGATATTTAAAAAAAATTTAAAGGTTTTTATAACAACTCGGGTCTAATTGTTGTTTTACATACAACAAGCAACTAGTTTAAAACTTCAAATTTCACATCATTAATTTTCCACCTTTAATATATTGTAATAATATGCATTTTTAACATTAAGTCTTTGTTTTTGCAGTCATAGAAAAAGAAATGTATTATACAATGGGGAAAATTTGTCATCTAGTTTCCTTCTATTCTAGCTCTTGGTTTATTATCTCCCTTGGCTTCGCGTCTGAAGGCAACATATCTTCAAGGTAAAATCAAGAACTTTCTTCCTTATATAATAAATACAATTTTGAAATTATATGAGTAAAAAGCATAAAAATATATCTTTTTTATCGCTTATGATTATTGGAAAAATTAAGTAAGAAAGAAAATAATATAGTATAATAAGTAGAGAAAACTAGCCTAATACCGGGTTCTTTTTAAAAATTGGTTTCAAAACTTTATATTTTACTACTAAAGGGCATTTAGTTGGTATTCTGATTAAATATTATTTAGAATAGTTTTTTTTATATATAAATATAAATTTAATTTTATAATAATAGTTTTCTTCTATTGCGGAATCATTATTGACACCGCATAAAACGAATCCCTTTAGAACCAGCGACACCTTAAGAACAAAAATTTATACCCACCGATATTATAAACCTAACGTTAAATTTTCATATAATCAAAATTTGAATATTGAAGCCATGGAAGTAATTTTAAAATGCTTAAATTACGTGCATGTGGTCCACCAAAATTTACTTCACTAGACCCTGAGAGTTTTACAGGTTTCATTTGGTGTTAGTGCCGGTAGTTTGCGACTACTATGCAGTTAATAGCAGCAGAAATTTGAATAATAAAACATTGCCGAAAATAAAGACCTACCCGATATTAGACGACTTTCCTCTAGTAGTTAAAATGTTGCGAGGGTGTGTCTCACCCTTAAAACTTATGAGTAAATCAAATCCTCGCTAGAAAGATTAATTGATATATTATGTTAAATATCATTAAACCCTTATTCTAAGCCCTTAAAATAGCTTGGCTTAACAGGTAATTTAACATTATACATTAAATAAATAAAAATCCAAATTTTGACAAGCTGTCATATAAGTGGAAATAATAGCGGAGACTCAACTTGGTAGTTGTAATCAGGCTTAAGAGACCTTCAAAATAAGGTATCACTCTTTTCTTATTTAATATTATGGGGGTAATTCTTATTCCTGCTAGAGGGTGGCACTTCAGGAAGGGGGAAAATTTTTTTGGCGTGTCCAAGTGTTTTTCTCAAAAAGTGTCAAAAATAAGCTTTATTTTTTGTCAAATGCATATTTATTTTATTCGCCAAAAATATATTTTGGACTATAAATAATGTAACCAAACAGTGTTTATATGTACCATTTGGTTCAAGCTAGGTTTGAAAACAATGTTTACAAGATTTTAAATTTTCTCACCATTATTTAATGCTAACCATAATTTTTTAACAAAAATAAATTGATTTTATAGATAAAAAATATTACAAAATTAATATAAATACAAAATAGAGAACTCTAGGGTCTTAAAAGCCTTAATTATGGCGTTCAAAACAGGTTTTAAAAAGAAAAAAACCCAATTAAATACCCAAAGCTTTTACATTTTTTAAATTTAATTATATTTCAAATCTTTATAAACAAAAATATTTACTTATTCTAAGTTCTGGAAAAGGTAATTTTTTCTTTCTTTCTTTAATTATTCTAAAATCGCTAAAACTCTTTGTTCGTACCCCCAAAACCAAACAAACCGTAGAAACATGCTATATTGTACTTTAACTATCTTTCCTCATTCGCGATGTACAACTCTGACTACTGTGACATTAAAATATGGGACCACCAAACACATCTCTTCATGTAAACTTATTGCGAGTATATTGGGGACGGTTGTTTATTCAAGGAATTTGTGTATTTCCCGAGTTTAACCAAATTAGAAGATTGAACGATGAATACAAAGTAGGGTGAAATGGAAGGAATGCAAGTTTTAAATCCTTAGACTATCAAAATAAGGGTTAAGCGGGTATTAGCATTTTATTTTTGGTTTAAAAATCCTTAAGGAGTTAGAAGGAGTAATGGTTACATTGCTTTTTTTTACAGTGCGTGTCTTAAGTCAGGACTACCCTTCTAATTTTTAAAGTGTTCAGTATATACGTGTACGGTAAACTTTAGGCAAGAAATGATAAATATAAATATTAAACCCGGAGTTAGGCGCCATTAAGAAAAAATAATAGAAAGGGGTGTCTTGTCGCTCATCGTTTTAAAGCTCCTGCATGAGTTGAGTAATTTATGACTCGAGAACATAAAGTCAATATCTACTACAAAATGGCGGTACTCTGATTATAACCATATTTTCTAAACTAAAGAAGTTAGATATACCTAATGTGGTATTTTCTTAAAGCTCTATAAAAGATCTTTTTATTGATAATATTTGTGATACCCTGTAAAAGGCATTTAAAAGACCTTTAAAAAAGTACATTAAATATATCTAGCTTAATTAGTTTCAAAAATGTGACCATTTTTAAAGTACGACCATTTGTAGAAGGTATTACGTTTGTATTCTAGGGTTATAAGGTACTCGCCAGAAGCTTAAAACTGGTGTGCCACAAGATATATAAATTAAATCTTATTAATAAAGTATACCATAATATATACATCTACCCAACGAAACTGATGTAAATTTAATTGTTAGAATCAGTGCAGTATCACTATTATTTAATTTCTATTCACACATAAGAAAAAAATAACAAATAAAATTATGTGGCCAATGCACTAGTTTGTAAGGCCAACAGATATTAATATATAATAATAGTAAAAATTATGTTAGTTTATGAATATAAGTTTTAAAAATTATACAAATAGAGTTTTAAAGTATGGATAAACATAAATAAGCATAATGAAAAAGGAGACTTACCGATTGGACTTTCACCTTGAGTAAAGGACGGGGTAAGTCAAAAGAGTCTTCTTCTTCCAAGGACGGACTTGTGAAGGACCATAACAAAAGTAGAAGCAACAGTCTTATTCTAAAAAAATAAAACATCCTTTAAAAATCTAATAAAATACTACATAACGTAAAAACTTCAAAGAAAAACAATTTTTGGGAATCCTAGTCCGCTTATTATATTATTTTTTAAATATTTATCAACAAAGTGTAATCGTGTCGGGTGTTTGACCTAGCGTGTTAAGGCGCCAGGTCGTTGAGCGCACAATTGACGTGAGGTGGGTTTCGAATCCTGCCGACTGCCAAGGTCAGAAATTTAATGGTTTGCGCAATAAGACGGACAAAGTGCAAAATGTATCGACTCTAATAGCCAGCAAGGACTAAGGCGCCGGAACACACTTTGCCGTATTCTGCGCAACGGTAGACATGCGGACAACACTCAGTTGGTATGTTTGTTAGTCCCCCTAAATGGGGACAAGGTCTTAAGTTGTCGCGCATAGTACCGTGGATCGGAACCCACGTTAAGCTGTAGGTTCTGTCTGGCTGACATCACCCAGACGTAAAAAGACAGGGCGCACAATAAACCAAGCGACTTATGGGTTATCCCGGCCCTATTTTAAATTCTAAGTGTAATCCTTAAAAGGCAAACTGTTATATTGAAAAAATGGGAAACAAATTTTTCTAAAAGAACTAAATGTAAGCCTGAAATTAGAGTAATAAAAACAAATATATGTATTTTTTTAAAATAGACTAATAGTCAAAGATCCAAAAGAAAGCGTCCTGCACCCATCCGTTTACCGGAAACTATTTTATATTAAGTTATAGAATTTAAACAAATGTACTGCTACGAGGTTTCCCAAAAATTATGGTAGTGGGAATATTGTAGCACGAGGCGTTAGCCGAGTGCGACAAACCCACGAGTGTGTAAGAAAGTCATTTTCACACGAGTACTGTGTACACTATTTTTCCTACGACCACAAATTATTCACCAAAAAAAAAATAAATTAAAGTTTGTCTGTTCAGGAAAAAATAAAAACAATTGAGAACTTTGCAACACTAGGGGTGATATTTACTTGCAACACTAGTGTGATATGTACTTTTCCTCACTGCTATATTATACTGTTTTGACAATATTTTTACATCGAAAATCACCTACCTAGAAGCATTATATAACTTTTATCATTTTGAATTTAAAAGGCCCTCACTTAATAAAAATTGTATGGTTTTGTTAGGTAATAACGGTAATAGTTTAATACGGTTTTCTGCTATTATAAGGGTTTTTTAAAAATTATCGATACTTACATATTGTAGACACTCTTCTAAATAAAACGTAAGTGGTGCATATCCAAAATATTCCGTTTTTTAAAAATATCAGTAAACAAACTTACGGGACCGGGGAGTGAAAAGGGTGCTGGGTGGGGTAAAATTGGTAAAACGAGTTAATGAAACTGAACATCACATGTAAAATTAAGTAAAAATTACAGTTTTTCCTCATATTTTTAAGAAAATATAAAAAATATGAAAATTGTAAATGCATAACCTAAAGTCCTAAAAGTAAGAAAAACGACTACCAAACGTCAGTTACCATGCAAAATATGGAAAGCATTTATGGAAAGCATTTGGCAACGTCGGAAGGGTCTGATTCTATTTATGAATGGATAAAAGAAAGTGGATTCATAAAGTGTGTATTAGCCTTAGGTTTAATTAGAGATTAAAAAAAAAGATTTAACTAGTTGTTTGAGTACACGAAGAAAGAGAGAAAGGAATTTGATCTATAGGCTTTTTTTCTCTGGCGCTTTAGGTCGAACGGTCAAGCGGCAAGGCTGCCTCTATAAGGTGCGTGCTCAAAGGTAGAAGGGAGATTTTTAATTTGATCTACTTACCTGACAACACTGTGCCACTGAGCGAGCTGTCAGTGAAAGTTGTTTTTTGTGGTTATGTCTATTTTTGTTTATGTTTTTATTTTTTCGGAAATTTTATTATTACTCTTTTCAATATTGGAAGAAAGCTTATACTGTGCAGTAACTTAACGTCAATAAGATGATTTTCGGTAATTTGCTCACTGTTTTGCAAGTAAAGTTTTTTTTACTGTCACTACAATAAATATGTCACAAACCAATAGCAGTTTTAGAATGACATCATAATGTATATCACACGAGTGTTGTGGGGTGCTGTGCAACACTAGTGCTGTAAAGTTCTTTGCAACACTTCCAGGATGTGGTAATACGGCATTTTCTACGTGCATGTGAACCTAAAGTGTGCTAGTTTGCTGTTTTCTACAAGAGCTATTTATGTATCAAGGGCGTTACTAGGGACTATAATGCCCTGAAGGTCGAAATAGCCCGAGGGCTAGATTTCGACCTGATGGGCATTATAGTCCAGTAAAGCCCGTGGTGCATACAATGCTTTATGTTTTACCCAAAAAAGAGTTTTTCAATGACTAATTACATTATTTATTCGCAATATAAAAATAAGTTGCACCTGTACCTGTATACGTAAGTAGATAATGACTGGTGTTAAGTTTGACTTTGATGTTTCTATCAGTTAGTCAGTTGGCATTTTTTATTTAACGATTTGCTCAAAATGGAAGAAATTCCACAAAATATAAGAGAAAAGGCCATAAAAGCGACCGAAAATCTTTTGCCAGTTAAATCAAGGCAACAGTATGATCGGGAGTATGGCATATTTGGTATTTGAAAGATGCGAACGCAATTCTTCAAATAACCGAAACCGTTTTAATGGCATATTTTCAGGAACTGGTAAGTTATTGATTTTATTTTAATACATATGTTTAACGAACTTTATTGTTTTTAGTCGGAAAATACAGTCCGAACTCTCTGGTCCAAGTATTCCACCCTAAGGTCTAATTGTAATTTTTACTTTCGAAATAAAGTTTAATTTTTAGTATTGTTTAAAGAAAAATTATTTTTTGTATAAACTTGATCTTTATTGTGAGAGAAATAAAATTGGATAAGCAATAAAATTTCCATATTAGCGCTTAGAGATATAAGCGGCATTATCATAATGCCCGCTTATAATGCCCTAGGTGTGATAGCAGGTATTATTGCTACAATAACATATTCCGTTTCTAAGGTATTACAGATCAATAATGCTGAATGACGAAAAGTGTCCCTTTCTAACAAGTCCTGATTGGTAAAAATCTAAAAAGAATATTTTTATTCTAGATGTACAGGATAGCTTTGAAAAAGTTCTTGACTTTTAGGTTAATAAAAGACGTGGGCTATATTTTTAACCCTTATATTCGTAAAGACTAGCGTAAAAAATAATAATTTAAATTTGTTTACTTACCAAGCAGGACTTTTTAAAAGGACATTTTTTTCGTGAGGTAAATAATTAAAAAGTTCTAATTTAGTAAGAACTTTCAAATATACACTGTATGGGATATATTAATGTGACACTAGAAAACGACAGAATAATGGTTTAATAAAACTGTTTATACATACTACTATTTTGCCTGATTTAAGGTATTTTTGCATTAGTTTTATTGTCATTTTTATTATATTTTTAAAATCCAATAGCATATTATTTAATAAAAAAGAAACCTAACAATATTTTTATTTCGTTCGTAGTGGTAGTAAACCAACCCGATGTGTATACTAAAATTCCATCACATGATCCAAACATATAAATTGTCTCAATGATATTTTATGTGGAAAAGCCAATAAAAGATTTAAGGCACATGTTTATGTTCCTGATTTACTCTTAACTTCATTTATATGATTATAGGTTTAAAGAAGCCTTCTATAAATCATGTTTAGTTATCATATCAAAGCAAAATAAAATATACTGGCTAAAAGGTAAAATTAAATTAATAAGTTAAAATAAATAAACTACTTGTATTGCTTAAAAATTTGTTTTTAGGACTTTACACTGTTACCGTAGCATTACGTAATATTACTGATTTTACATCCCCAATTTGGGAGTAACTAAAGTAAAAACGAATTTAAAATTATTATAGCATTATTTGTTTACCCGTTAATCAAAGAGATTATTGATTAGCCCATTATTTCATACACATAATCATGAGCATAAAACAACCGATGAAAGAACACGCCTGTAAATAAAATACATGCAGTAAAAAGTTCAATAATAAATCCATCATGTCAAAATGATTAATGCAACTTGAACTCTGGTAATACAGTCCAAAAGTATTTCTGTTGTAATGTACAGCTTCGAAGATTCGCAGGAAGTTTACATAGCTCGAAATCTCCGGAAGCTCGTTAAAGTTTTAAACAACTTCGAAAGGGTTTTGCAAAATACCCGGAAGGTTTTCAAAAACCTTTAAAATGTATAGATACAACACACTCTTAAGTCGATTGTTTTAAGAGTGCTTATTTTGCTGAAGGTGGTTTGTGTTTGTGCGGAAATTTAACTTACACTACAAGTCACAAGTCTGGTGTGTTATTACTTAAGGTTGTTGGGAAACTTTGTGGTATACCTTAATATAATTTGGTTTTACAAAGTTTGTTCTATGTTTTAAAATATTTAAAAGAACTTTTTTCAATATAAGTGATCATTTAGCCTCCACCGGTATAAATTAACGGGATTTTTTTAACAAATACTAGATTTGAGGGCGCATGGCTACCACGATGTTAAATGGAGACATTCGGCTGTCATAGAGATCTATTTCTTATTGGTTTCCAGTAAAGCTAGATGAAAATAAAATAGAAGAAAAAAACGTTCTATAATATACCTTTTATCAGTGAGGGAAGCTGCCATAAATTTTAATACATGTCGTAACATTATTATTTCGGGTTGAGACGTTCAGACGTTGATTATGTTTTTGTTATTCCAAATTATTTTTAAAATAAATAAATAAAATAGCTGGGCTGAGACTAAAGAGTGTTTTTTTCATCCAGGGTTCCTCCATCTCTCTCATTACATTAATGTCAAATTGTCACCAGTGGAATACGCCACTGCTTAGCATGCAATTTACATATATTGCCAATACGTAGATATATTCTGTGTATTTTATATTTACGTAAATTTGTAGGCTTTTATATGCAATAAATAAATAATATTATAAATGTATTAACAATTTTTTTACTTTTAAAATATTAAAAAAAAACAGAAAACAATCCGAGATAGAAAGAGTTTATGAACAACTTGGCTTGGCAACAATGCTGATGGTTCACTCTTATTTAAATTCATAGGTCGCTTATAGGGTCGGTTTGCTGCTTTTAATGATCGGTCGTAGATGAGCTGGTCGCAGATCCCCCCCAGATCCGAGACTGTATTCTTAAATTTCTTTTATAAAAGGGTCTTGCTTGGAAAGACGACTAGATAAACAAAAAAATTATTAAATAATATGACAAATTACAAAATTATATTCAATCTGCAGAATTTTTAAGCCTTGTATTCTCCTGTCATTTACCTTTCTAATTTTTTTTTTTTATAATAAGTACGGTATTCATTATTATACTGAAATCAAATCAGGTAATCGGATTAAACCCATGTGAAAATAAAATTTCTTTTAAAATTCTTAATTTAATTTAAAAAAAAGTTATGACTCCTAAACTTTTAGAAGCAAACTGTACAGTAAATAGAAATCAACCGTTATTTTCATGCCAAATACCTATACCCATTATTTATGTATTAAACAAAATAAACACAGCTATAAGAACAAAATACATATGAGCAGCATCACGTAAAGATATCTTTAAAGACCACCCAAGAGAAATAAGCCACACGTTTCTTTACATCTTTAAAAATTATAATTTTTTTATTATTTTTAAGGTAATAATGATAAACATTATAAGGAAAACAGTTAACTGTAAATAATTTTAAATATACTTTTACGGGGTTCTCTTTGCTTATTGCTGTTTCTAAACAAATGCGAAAAATTTTAGTAGATGATTATTTGTTTAAAATGGTAGTTTGCTTTATAAATATAGTGTCAATTGTCGTAATATTCGTTTATTTATTTTATTTTCCCATTTTTAAAAAGCATATTTTTACAAAATTTGTAAAATATCTTAGTTCCCATATTCAATGTATTTTTTTTTGCTCAGATTATTGGTAAGCTAGTATTTGCGTGGAAACTTATTTTACAGCAAATATTTTGAATAAGGAATGGCCTCTTTACTTTTAGAACTTTACTTTAACAAGAAAAAAATTATTATTATTACGTTCCTTTAAATTTGTATATTTTACAATTTTATTTTTCCCTTACCTATCTGCAAATAATAGTACATCTTAGGCAATATTTATATTTATTACCATAACAATAAAAGTTTTAAAAAGATTAAAAAAAAAAATAAATACTGGGTGTAATTTAATTGATGGCTAAGATACATAGTGATTTTAGGAAAAAAGCTTATACCAAACATATGGCCTAAGGGTGTTTTCTTGTAAGTTACAGCGTGTTAAAAGTCTTACCAGAACAACATCACGTTTTTACAATCTTAAAACATCTTTAAGAAATGTTTATAAAATTTATAACCTACTCAGCACCAATAGGTCTTTTTTTGATGTGGAAGTTTTGAAATTATTTTCTCCAAAGTGGAGTCCGTATGCTATGTAAGCTGAAAATTGGCTAAAAAAAATATATGTTACGCCATTGGTTTGTTTTTTAAAATATATTTTTAAAATTTGTAATAATTTTATTAACTCTCCTGAGCTTTCTTTGCTTTCTGGGATGGACTGTTTTCGTAAAACAAACTGCTTTTATTTTTTTACTTTTTGGTATAGCGAAATTATTTTAAACTGCTTGCATGGTGCCTAATTTTTTAGTTTTTTTTTTTCAAAACGGTGCATCTAACGAAAAAGTTACACTTCAAATTACTGCAAATAAATAAGAATTTAAAAATCAATTTTTATTTTAGGAAAAGTAAATGGCGTAATCTTATTTATTTTTTTCAAATGTTCCTTATTCATCGCGTGCAAACGCCAATTGAAAATATTTTAAAATGTTCTAATGATAAAAATTACCATTTGTGCTTAGTAGGTCTATGTACTATGTAAATATACGGGTATACAACCAATGACCACTGCCATAAAATGGCGGATTAAAACATTTTTTTCACAACTATTCTAACATAATATCAAAAAACAAATAGGTTTGATTATAGAATAAGCTCACTATAAAAATTAAATTCAAGATGGCCGCCGCCACAAAAGGGGAGTGGATTAGTAGAATAGAGTTTATTCTAAAATAATTGAACCTAATAAAAATGAGAAGTATTAACTAACAACCAAACTAGAACTAAAAACATATATATATATAAAAAAAGTTTAGAAGGATTATATTATAATAAACAATGAAGTTATGGTGTTCTATGTCACAAATAATCTAGGAAGTCTTATGGTAGGAGTTTTACATCTGACATTTATTGCATGATATTAATGTCAGACAAATTAATAATGTAAAAATAACTTTTATCAAACATAAATTTCTGACCCTTTAATATTAGTTAGAATTTCTGTCTGACATAAATACTTCATGCAATAAATGTCAGATGTAAAACTACCATTAGCTGCATGAGATTGCACCAACCTTCAATTATCCGTTGGGGTATTGATCAAACAAATACCAAATCGTTGGTTACTTCTAGTTAGTTATACCTTTACCTATTGGTGGATTTGTCACTAGTTTTTTTTTTTTTAATTAATTATTTATTACATGAAAAACAACAGATAGTAAAGCTATATAACAAGTGGGAGAAAATGCCAGTAAAGCAAAAAGAAGATACATTATTAATTTTTAAAAATTAAAGAAAAATTATTACTGGCGGTATCAGGTAACTGAATTGCATTGCCCTGTATTTCATATACGCAATGGCGTCAATAACTCACATAGTAAAGATAAACATGTAGTAATAAAAACACTTAGGATTGACCAAAGAAATCAAAAATCAATAAATATGGAGTTTATTTAAAAATACAACATTTATGGCGTATGCTTTGGTTTTTAGGGAAATTATTTTTTAATACACATTAAATGCTAATGAGCTAAAAATACAACGATCGGTATCTGAATTTCTTTAAAAATATAAAGAAAAAGTAAAAACAAAATTAATATTTTCTGACTTGATTGGAATACCTGTACATATTTACCTGGATACACTACGCTCAACGATTTCATTATTTATCTCATAAATACCCCAAACTGATGAGAAGATCTGGCGCTTATCTGGTGGCTAGGACTTGCCAAGATATATTTTAGCTTCCTAGTACAATAGAAACCGTTTACCGTAAAAATTGTTTCATATACCTTATTATGCTTTGGTGGGCACATTTTTATGTCAAAGTTTACTTGTCCAGGTTTATCCCTTTTCCGCACCAACACAAACGCGTCAATAGGTTCAAATAGGAAAGTGAGATTAAAGTGATACCTAACTTGCCTTATTTTTTAAAAAGGTTTTTCACTTCTCTCTCTTAACATTTTTAAAATCGATTCACACCTACTTTCGAGGAAATGTACCCTCAGCACCTGGTGTCCCTAGTCCCTATAATTTTTTTATTGTAATGTGCTGGAAACATGTATAATATTTGGTTAGTTCTTGTTAGTTTCGGAAACTCCTTGGTCCATAATTTAAAGTTATATAGCAAAAATAGCACTCTTGATAAAAAAATAAAACAATTTAAAGGTAAGATGATAAAACGTAGCAAATCATGTGCCAATGTGCTCGAAATGCCATTTTCTATCTGCCTTACTGTAATAAATCTAAAAATTCTCCCTTTGGCTTCTCCTCTCATATGTATTATGTATTAGAATATTGAAAACTATAGGAGAGAGAAAGATGTTTACAAAAAGAAGTTGTGGTCATGTCCACCGCCAAATTTAATTCCTTTATAAGGACGGCTGTATCTTGTTTAATTTTAAGATATAAATTTTGAAAAACTTAAATGTACATTTAAAAAATGGGTAATTTTGCTTTTTTATTTTAATTTTTTTATTTTTAGAATCTATAAAAACAGTTTACAACTTTTTACGAGCAATGCATGCCTAAATCCAGATTTTTTTTTTCGTTTCAGTTTTAGACTAGAATCATGTACCTTTGCTGTTCTTATAGCAGCCATTTTTTTTTTTTTTTTAAATAATGTATAACACTGTGTGCACCAACGCATTAAAATATTTATTAGTAATAGCAAAGTTTCTTTTGAAAATGAGTGTTGTTCTGATTTTTTTTATTTTACTATCCATAACCAAACAGACTAACATACAAAACCTGAATTTATACCACAACAAAAAATTTCAGTTATAGGTACATATTAATTATAAAAATATTTTTTGCGCCTATAACAGTTGTACTTTGCATACGAAAGTTTTTAAAAAGCCTATCGAACAGTATAAAAAATTAAATCAAGATAAAAATAGATAACAACATAAATTAAGCAAAAAAATGCAAACAATTTTTTAAATTGTCAAAAGTCCATAAAAAACGGTTAATTCTTTAAGTTGTAGCCTTATTTTTGCTAAATTTATTTTGTAACCTTTTTTATAATTATTGGGTATCATTTGCCAGTTATGTTCATGCCAATTTAAAGAATATGATTTTTGTTGTCTGGTATTAGAGTTGAGTCAGGGATATTAACTAAAAAAATAGTATATTACAATCACAAGGGTGGAAAATGACTTATTTCACACGAGTGGGAATATTGTTGCACGAGGCGTCAGCCGAGTGCGGACAAACCCACGCGTGTAAGAAAGCGATTTTCACACAGAGTAATACGTACACTATTTTTCCTACGACCGCAAGTTATTCACCAAAAAACAATAAAAGTTGTTTGTCTTCACGTAAAAATAAGAAAACAATTGAAAACTTTGCATCACTAGGGGTGATATATACTTTTCCTTACTGCGATATATTATACTGTTTAACAATATTTTTATATCAAAAATCACCTACCTAGTAGCTTTTTATTATTTAAGAATTAAAAATGGGTCCTCATTAAAAAATATGTGCGATGGTTTTTCAATACAATCCCATTAACAGCCTGATAACTCTGAACTGAATAAATAAAGAATTATTTTAAATAACAAATTATTTTAAATAGCAATGACAGCGATGACAGCTCTTATAATTATACTTTGCAACACTAGTGTTGTAAAGTACTTTGCAACACTTGTGTGATATAAGGCATTTTCTATGCATGAAAACAGTGTGCTATTTACTATTTTCACATCGTGGTCGTAGGAAAATAAATTTTAGCAACATACGCCTATTTTCGATTCGCAGCTTGATAATATTAATTATTATTTTAATGCATCGATGCAAAAAATGTGTCTAGTCGTTTTTCCCTAACTGACCTAGAGTGTACATATTTTTTTATTTTATTTCGAATTGTACCCTAATTATTAAAATAAAAAAATCAGAACTAGGACTATTAGATCTAAAATGACGTACAAACCCATAAAATAACTTATCCAAATGTTTAGGAACCAGTAGTAGCTGGCACTAAGGGCAGCACAAGGGAACGTGCCCACTCTTCAAATAAACAAAAAGCAATTTGATGAAAAGATTTTGTTCAAAATAATTTAATGTATAATCTCATTAAAAGACTTTAAATAATCTGCTTAAAACTTACTTCTACATTACTCCAACGCAACGCCTAAATATCAAAACTTTCTTCACAAACCGGCGCATAAACAAAACGAATGAAGTTAGATACGACATACGTATACGAGAACGAGAGAATTAAGTCCCGCTTCGTCTTTTTTATTTTCCTCCGCTGACTGAAGTCTTCTTTAATTTAACGCAAAAATAGTATAGTGCATGGGCTCAAAATTACATGTGTCCAGGAAGCCGAAGCTTAAACGGAAGTGTCGGATCGGGGATGGTTTTACAAAAAATATTTATTGTTGGTTATGGTTATATGGTGTGAATAAATTGTTGATTATACGTTTAATTTTAACAAGTATAGTTAACTAGTGCGTATGTTGGGAGTTATGTGATATGATATGTGATAATTAAATAATTTAGAAATGGATCAACAACTGGAAATAAATACGGTGCAGTTTCTACTACAGGATAGTTTGCCCTTTAAACAAAACCTTTAGTTAAACAAAAAGGGAAGACCCTACTTGATGAGAAAAACTGCACCTGAAAATCCCGGTATTTATGTAGGTATTGACTATTTTTTTTCTAAAAGTTACAAACTAACAAATATTTTATGTACAACGCCGATGTCAACAAGAAAGTGCGAGAGGTGTTCTCTTATTTTTAAGCGAATAAGGATGTTTTTACGAAATGCCATGTCACAGGACAGACTTACCGCCCTCGCAGTGTTATCTATCGAAAAACATTGTGTAGTGCATTCCTGATTTCGATAACAAAGCGATTGAAGTATTCTGCAGTAAGAAAAATAGCCGAATGGACATTCTTTTTTAAATAAAGGGTAAGTTTTTATTAATATTTTCTTATTTGCTTGTGCCCTTCCACTATAGTGATGTCACAGGGCGCCACTAATAGGAACTTAAAATTTATTTATTTTATTCTAAAATTTCGAGCACACGCGGCTTTAAAACGTGCTTGGTTATACCTATAATTTAATTTTATCTGCACTTTTTTATCAAATTAAAACAGAAATTAAAATAAATATTGTCTGGTAAACTTTTATGTGTATTTATTTAAAAAAATTAAACAATATATGCATCAATTAAGTATTATAAATATTAAAATTTATTATATTTTATTTTTAATATTTTGACGGTATGTGTTTGCAAAAAAAATTATACAAAATTGTATGGTTCTTAAGGGTTTAAATACATATTTTAAATGAAATGCAAAATCATTTGACGACAACACTTTAAAAAATATATATTGTGCTGAACCAATGCAAACTACATATATCATGCCTTGAAAGCTTTTTATTGCCAGTAAAAGTCATAAACTGGAAAAATGCATTTACTGTCCCTTCCTTCTTTTTACACCAAAACCCAATCACATAAAGGATTCAAAAATATGTTCCAGGATATGCATATGAGCAAATTAATGTGCTACACGGGCTATTTTAACCTTTTATCATAAATTCTAGTAAAGCACAGAAAATCTACGTGAACTAAGAAAAAAATTAATAAATTTAACTAACTTAAATTAAAGATATGCTTTATATTGGTTAAGCGGATTCATTTCATTTTTATCCTTTTTATTGGGTAAACATCACAATCTATCTCGAAAGAATGGAACCGCTTCGGTCCTGCTCTCGGGGTATACGAGCTGACCCTGTTTAGCCATATTGTTCCTATGAACTTACCGGTCGCCTAAAACAAAATAAAGAAAAACTCCTCCCAAAAAACACAAAAATTCTATCAAAAAATCGACGTTTTAGCGGCAAATCTGGCACAGACATAAGGTTAAAATTAAGTCTTGTTTCTATTTTATTTGTATTTAATAATGATAATTAAAAGAAACCTGCAAGTCTTTTACTAGAACACGCTTTTTTACCAATTAAACTGTTTAAGTGTATTATTTATTTGATGAAAAAGTAACCAGCAATATCAAAAAAGGATGCTTAGATAAGGAGATAAAAAGGTATATGTATATTTGGTATGATACAGGAGTAGAACACGGAAATTCGAATACGAATACGAGTACCGGAAAAAAATATTCGAATACTCGGTATTCACGAACACCTGCTGTCGGTATTCAGATACTGGAAAAAATTATTCGAATACCAGAAAGACAGACAAAAACAACCGGATAAAAAAGAAAAATTTGAAGAGCAAACAAAAATATTCTACTTAGTGTGTTGGTATTCGAATACTGCTTACACATTCCGGTATTCGAATGAGCCAGAAAGTGTATTCGTCGAATACTTCAAAACTATTGGAATACAGAATCCCTAATACTAACATAAAAAAGTATTCTGCCGAATACCAAACACACACAAATACTATTCGAATACCGGCCAAATGAATTCGAATACGACCCAACTCTGGAATGATATAGTGTTTTTAGTGTTGGTACGTCAATTAATATTGATAATTTATTAGGTAATAACGATCATATTGGGTGCATAAATTAAAAACAGATAGAGAAGAAGGTGGTAAGGTGACCCCATTTTGTTTTTAAAAGTCTACTGTAAAAACTATTAGGAATACATATCTCAATAATACATCACCGGATTTTATATTTATTTACCCATTAGTTAGGTATTTCTGGACCATTTTTTTAAAGTCACTACCTAATCAAGCTAATTTTTTGTAAGTAGTTTTATTTTGAAGAGACGCCAAACTTTTTTTCCTTACAACAATTTTCGTTAGTGGTAGCTTACAGGGCACCAGGAATTGGAATGTGTTGATTTGGCAGATATCAAAATTTATTGGGCTAAACAGGAATTTTCGTTGTTAATTTTTAAGATAATTATCTAAATAAACCAAAAAAAATATTTGTCCTACAAAATAAAAGGTTTTATCAAAGAGTTCCCTGCCACCAACATGGTATGGTTAACGATGTCATACAAAAATAACTACTAGCCAGCTAATTTTTTTCTGTTAATTAAATAATATGCTGCCAGCAACTGGAAATTTTTGTAAGAAAAAAAAGTTGGTTGTCTCGTCAAAATGAAGCTACTCACGAAAAATTAGCTTGTTAGTAATGATTTTAAAAATGGTCCACGTGATCCATAACTATACAGGGTAATTCAAAAAATCGATTACCAGAAATTTAAGGGGGTGATTTGACTTCGACAAAATAAGGGTAGAGTTTCATATATATTTTTTAAATATCATTCGTTTTCGAGTTACAAACCGTCAAGGTTCAATTTTTATTTTGGTATTTTCACCATATTGTATTTATTTTTTAACCAATCCAGTTGATATTTGGCACACAAATCCAGCTCTGCAGATTCTAAAATTTTAAGACAAAATTACAACTCTGACACTGAATCCACTCTTTTCACGTCTGTCAAAATGTGTCTTAGGTCCTCAGATACCAGTGATGGACAGACATTTTTTCTCAGGGGACCATATTACCAATATGGTGAAATACATAAACCAACATATTAAATATTTTAAATATTTGCCTTAAAAATCCCGTAGAATAACGTCAATTAAACAAAATGTCCGACTCTCTGCAGCTTTGACTTGATATTTACTAAATTATTAAATTTATTTCAGCACAACAACAAAGTTTTGGCAAGTGCAGATTTAAACTGGTACGTTAAGCAAGCGGATGTGCTGCCTTTTATTAAATAAAAGCTTTAAAATAACCCTACCTAAAAGATTTTTTATATACCGGATGTTTAGTAACTTTACCGACAAACTTTAAGGGGTGATTTTTTCATCAAAAAAAAAAAAAAAAATTTTCATAAACGTATGTCTTACACGTCATACAAATTTAAGAAAATATTTTTTTATAATAATTTTTATACCGTTCTAGATATATTAAGGAAAATTTAAAGACGTCTTCTACGCATTAAAAAACATATTTTAAGGTATAGAAAAAAACCAGTGTCGTCCTTGAGGTTTTCTTGGTAAATATTTTTAATAAAAAAATAGTAACGCCACTGCATTTTCTAAAATAATAATAGTTTTTTAAATTCTTATTAAGTTATAAACAAATTTAGTTTTCTGCCTTTTGTATTTAATGTATGCTTTTCGCATTTCTCGGCAGGGTCAAATCAGCTACCTAATAAAATATTATATAAAAAAAAGTTATTTTCCCTGTAAAATGGGGTTGCAATGCGAAAACTATTTTAAAAATACTTTATTAAAAAGTTGAAGAGAAAAAGTAAAAAAGTTTTTTTATATATTTTGTATTATCGCTTTTAACTACTGGAAAATAAACTTGTAAGCTGAAGGAATTAATTTTTATTTATAAATAATTTAGTTTAATTTTAAATGCAAACATTTTGGGTTAAGTAATAATTTATGCAAAAAGTAACAAAGAAAGTAAAGATTTATTTAACAAAACGTTAAAATTCCAATAACTTTTTAATGCTATTAGAATAGGTAGTTATTTATTACCGCTTTTTTATATTTGGCAAAAATCATAACTTTGTAATTTTAAATCACCCTGTAAACCACAAGGCGGTTCTTTTTATTTAAAAAAATTGTCATAAAAGGGATTTTTTTAAAAGAAAAAACAAAATTTTTAATAAAGCAAAAATTTATATAAAAATATGTTTTTTTATTTAATTAAAATAAAAGAATCTGCTGTATAGTAAAATCCATCAGTGGATAAATTTTTTAAAAATTTTTATGCCCGAAAATTTTTTTGTTTTAAAAAAAATATATATTGTTAGAAAATATTGTTTTATACTATTGTTTTATTTATGGAATGTAAAATGATATTGTTTTTAATTAGAAAATTTTATATTGTTAACTAAATTGCTTTACTAAACCTATAGATAGTTATTTGAATATAATTTCAAAAAGCAAAAATTTAGTAAGTATTTTAAATGCAAAAAAACTTAAACAAACAAAAAACTATAAAAACTAGTTTAAAAATTAGAAAAAAATATTATATTAAAGAAAAAATATGAAAGTAATATTTATTTAGTTTTTTTCCATTTTGTTTAACAGGACACAATTTGTAAACACAAGTCTTGTCTTTCTAGAAATCAAATAGACAAGAAGTGGTACAGACAATTTATAAATAAATAAAAATGTTTTATTATTTTGTATTTAATTAAATTTTACAAAAATATTACATTAAACAAGTGGCGAGATCTACTTCAAGCCCCTAATAACAACCCTTTAAATGCATAATTATAAATAAGGTTGTACAGTGCAAAAATGTGTTTGTAGTGGTAATAATAACAATATGTAGATATTATTATAATGATAATTGTTTTAATAAATTAATATAGTATCTTTAAAAAATTTATTGGCACGACCACTTGTGAAAATGGCAAATAGCACACTGATTTCATGCATAGAAAATGCGTTATATCACACTAGTGTTGCAAAGTACTTTACAGCACTAGTGTTGCAAAGTACTTTACAACACTGGTGTGATACATATT
This sequence comes from Listronotus bonariensis, assembly GCA_014170235.1. NCBI lineage: Eukaryota > Metazoa > Arthropoda > Insecta > Coleoptera > Curculionidae > Listronotus > Listronotus bonariensis. The sequence goes on from JACEGR010002798.1 coordinate 78,172, forward strand.
ATGATGTCATTCTAAAAACTGCTATTGGTTTTGCAAGTGACATATTTATTGTAGTGACAGTAAAAAAAAACTTTTTATTTACCTTAAACGGTAGAACCCAAATTAGCGAAAATCATCTTATTTTATATTTATTAAAATTTACGAAAAAATAAAAACATAAACAAAAATAGACATAACCACAAAAAACAACTTTCACTGACTGGCACAGTGTTGTCAGGTAAGTAGATCAAATTAAAAAATCTCCCTTCTACCTTGAGCACGTACTTTATAGAGGCAGCCTTGCTGCTTGACCGTTCTGACCTAAAGCGCCAGAGAAAAAGCCTATAGATCAAATTCCTTCCTCTCTTCTTCGTGTACTCAAACAACTAGTTAAATCTTTTTTTTAATCCCTAATTAAACCTAAGGCTAATACACACTTTATGAATCCACTTTCTTTATCCATTCATAAATAGAATCAGACCCTTCCGACGTTGCCAAATGCTTTCCATATTTTGCATGGTAACTGACGTTTGGTAGTCGTTTTTTCCTTACTTTTAGGACTTTAGGTTATGCATTTACAATTTTCATATTTTTTATATTTTTTCTTAAAAATATGAGGAAAAACTGTTATTTTTACTTAATTTTATATGTGATGTTCAGTTTCATTAACTCGTTTTACCAATTTTACCCCACCCAGCACCTCCTTTTCACTCCCCGGTCCCGTAAGTTTATTTACTGATATTTTTTAAAAAACGGAATATTTTGGATATGCACCACTTACGTTTTATTTAGAAGAGTGTCTAAAATATGTAAGAATCGATAATTTTTAAAACACTTATAATAGCAGAAAAACCGTATTGAACTATTAGCGTTGCATACCTAACAAAACCATACAATTCTTTATTAAGTGAGGGCCTTTTTTAATTCCAAAAATGATAAAAGTTATATAATGCTTCTAGGTAGGTGATTTTCGATGTAAAAATATTGTCAAAACAGTATAATATAGCAGTGAGGAAAGTATATATCACACTAGTGTTGCAAAGTAAATATCACCCTAGTGTTGTAACAATGAAAAAAAAAACAGATTTCTTTAAGGACATTAGTAAGAAGCAAATATTATAATCGCACTTGGCAGCTAAATTATGTTCTTTTTTGAGTTTATTAGTAAATTAAAATTATTTTAAGGCCATGCCGTTTGCTTCAATAAATCAGACGTTCAAGAGCTTTTGCTGATTAAGGAACAACAATTAGCTGCCTTATTTTATCTGGTAAAGACGTCGGTTTACACATTGTTTTTTACTGAACTCTAATCTAAAACAAAGTTTTTTTTTGTCTTACATACCTGTAGGTATACAGTAAATAAAAAATAATAAGACATTTACCAATTTAATTTTAAATTGTATTATCTAAGAGTGAGACATGGAATTTACGAAAAAATTGGTTAATCCATCAAATATAGAGCTGAAGCTTTACGGTCTTCTTCCACTGAAGGATCTTGGTTCTTGGGTTTAGACCGCTTCGAAATTAAAATCGTTTACCGACGTTTCGCCTTCGATTGCAGGAGGCATCTTTAATCTGCGAGATTGGAACACTCAAGAACCAATATTCTTTATTTGCTAATCCATATACAATTATATTATTATTTTTAATCAAAACAAAATCTAAAATAGGCAGTCAATTTGGTATTTGTTTTTTTGCAATTGTGAAATACCAACTGCTGTATAAATTCAAAAATTCCAAATTAAAAACAAATAGATTTTGCTTAAACAAGAGAACCTGCGCCCGCCGCCGCCCATGAAACCTTTTAGATGACCCTCTTACTTTCTAGATTAAAACTTAAAGATATAAGAAAATCCAAATTAAAAGAACAGAAAAAAGAAAATCAAGATAAGTCTTTGTTTTAATGCAGATGGGGAGTGCAGTGAATTCACCGTTCTTTTATTGCATTATCTGAAGTCTTATCGACGTTTAAAGAAAGCTCATTTCAACAGGTAATTACAGAAAGACAAAGGGGCCAATTTGACTGATGACTGTTTTTCTGGCTTAAATGTTAATACTTTTTTATTCTCTTATTTAAGCGTTTTAGACTACCAACCTTTACCTTTTAAATGGAACAATATACTTGATTATTTACTCAACTCTACTTTTGTTACTAAGAGCTTATAAATATATTATAAAATATTGTTAAACGATTTTATTATAGTAAAAATAATGTAGCCTTTGTACAAAAAGCCTAAAAATAATTTGGTAAGTCCTAGCTACCACGACTAATCTGCTTATCAATCTGGTATTGATTAGACACATAACATATTATAATGAGAAATCCTACGTGCTCAACGACTTTTAGTACTTGTCTGATAGACACCCCAGATTGATGAGAAGATTGGTGCGATCTGGTAGCTGACTTACCGAATTATGTTTTAGCTCTAAGTACATAACCTACATCATTTTTATTGTAAAAATCGCTTAACATAAATTTTCCTAAAAAAATTATTTTCAAGTTTTGAGTTTTGTTGTTAGTTGATACTTCTCATTTTATTAAGTCGTTTTAGACCTTTAAACCAAATACATAAAAGCACCAACTTGCCATGTAGTTTTTTGCAATTACAGAAAACTGTTTAATTGCAGCAAAGAATAACTAGCTATCGCAAATTATAGATATAGGTCTTTATAGGGGCATTTTTATGCCAGCAAACTATGACGTAGCAGTGTTTAACTAACAGCGTTTGAACTCTAGGAACAATGATAGACTATAAAGCTTTGACCCATAGTGACTTTGGCAGGTACCAGGTATAAATGGTTAAAACATTGAAACCTAACTCTTAGTAGAAGCTAACTTTTTACATATATATTACTGGCATGCCATCTGAGATATTTGCGCAAACAGCAGACAGTTCCGGATAGTTCCAACTCTTGGCAGACAGAGATCTCTGTGACCCATATGATACGAGGAAGTCCAATATCTGCTTTTTAACAAGACATGCTCAAGAAGTCTTAAATAGGAGTCGTCAGTCAAATAACATATTTTTAAGACAAACGTTACACGTGTTTCGCCCTCTCGAGCATCATCAGACCTTTGAAACAAATAAGACATTATCTAAACATAATATAAATTTAAAACACAGCACACTACATATTAAAAATGACAATAATAAATGATTAGATCCACCTCCACCCTGACCCAATCTTCATACAAACAGGTTCAGTTAAATAACATAATATATATGCAATGTGAGGAAAAAAAGACAATCCTAACTCAAATCCCGCATGTAAACATGCGTGATACTAATAGTGCTTGTTTTGGTTATTCTATTGCTTGCCGATGAAACCAAACAGCGTTGCTCATATTGTATATAAAATTCAGCCTTTTAAAATGATGAAAGTTAAGTTTCAATTCAATAACCTTTGGTACCCGGTACTTGCCAAAACCAAACTTTTCGCCTACTAACGGCTGCTTTTACCTATGTTGGGAGCATTCACTGACAAACTTTACAGCTTTCACAAAATAACGAAGGTCTGCCATTCACAGGCTTTTACTCTATTATAAAATATGCCTAATGAAAAACTGTTCTATCGATATTTAGAAGTATGTGCTATTTCAAAAAAAGAAAAAAAGTGGTTTGTTAGGGAAAATACGATTTTATTTAAAAGCTCTAAATACCTGTTTAAACATACATTTCATTATGGCGTTTATATAGACGTGACGTCAGCAATAAAACAGGGAAGCGTTTTTCTTTCACAAAAGCTATTAGCATGCAAACGAAACCTTTAATAGGTGTATGCTCTAAAGGTACCTTAAATACCAATCTTGAATTTGGGATATTAAACGCACTTTATTCACTAGTGATTTAATAAAAAACTCAATAATATTAACTTTCATTACATTGTTAAAATGAATACACTTTTTACAATCCGTAAATCTTTTTGCATATAGGTGTAATTTAATTGATGGCTAGATATACAGGATATGATTCCTTAGCCCATTTTGAGGGAAGAAAAGTATATATTAGCATATGTCCTAAACCTCTTAACTTTTAAGCCACAGGGCGTAGTATGTATTCTTTAGTCCCAGAGCTAGTAAACAATAGACTAACGTTTTGCCTGCAGAGGCTGGAAATTTCAGTCATTGAGTCATAGCATGCTAAAGTAAGACAATATCTCAAGAAAGCTATCAGCACCGCACATCATTACCCATGTATTTTTAAAAGGTTAAAAAACTTGGCGCTTTAAACTTAAAATTATTTTAAGCTTACAGCGCGAAGTGTTTTTTATTTTTTTATTTCAAAAATATACAGGGTAATAAAGTATAGGGCTAATGCTTAGCCAGGTGATGATTGTCACTACTTAGCATGCTGTGACTAATTACTACACAAATTTCTAGCCTTACAGGCCTAACGTTACCGAAGGTTTTACTAGTTCTCCTACTATTATCATAACTTTTAAACATGTTCACATTATTTTAATGAATTGGCATGCACTTACTGAGCACTCAATAGGATTCTTTATGTAAAAATATGTTTACATATTTCTACCAGGGACGTATATATGGGATAATTACTAAAGATTTTCAAACAAAAAAATATGATAGCCATTACTTTTCCAAAATAAAAATAATTTTTAAATTTCACATTTATTTTGCAACAAATTGGATTATCTGCCTTCTTCTTCCAATACACCGTTTTCGCAAAAAACTTAAAATACGGCACCACCCTACTAGTTTAAAATAATTTCGACAGACCACACACACACATCAAAAACGGTTTTTATTTTTTATATGAAAACGAATCAGAAGACCGAATTCGTTGCAAAATAAATATGAATTTCAAAATTAATTTTTATTTTTGGAAATAGCAATAGCGTACCATTATTTTTTTTAAATATCTTCAGTATACATCCCGTACGGGATGCCACTGGTATAAATATTAAAAATCTTCCAAATTGAAAAATGCCTATTGGTGCTGAGGTAGGTGCTTGCCAAATATCATGAAAATATCTCGAGCTGTTTTAAAGTTAGAGTAAGAATACTATTTTTTTCCCTAAACTTTAACACCCTGTTAGCTCAAAAGTAAGGAGGTTTAGGCCTTACATTATGTTAATATAAACTTTTCTTCCCAAAATGGGCTAAGGAATTATATTCTGTGTTTCTTAGCCATTATTTAAATTACACCCTGTATAATAAATACAGCAGATTTAACATTTTTAAATGTTGTCATCATGCCTATGATCCATTCTAAGACTAGTATACCTGAAAATCAAATAACTTTCTAATCCTAATTGCTTATTCAATGTTTTTGATACCACTACAAATAAAAACATCTGCATTTCTTTTGTAACTAAATATATTTTTTTGTAAAACAAAAACAAAAATATAAAAATAGATTGTAAACTAGTGGCGCAACTAGCCTGGTTTCTGGGGAATGCTCATGTGGGTGCATTCTAGCAAAGACATTTGTAGCCTCACTATAGACTCCCAGAACAATGCTAAATTTTGGTCATTCTTTGGACGCTGGCTTGGCTGAATTTATGAAGCGGCAAATTATACGCACTGTTTACATGTGTACTGATGGATACCCGCTTCATAAATTCCACGAAGCGAGCATCCAAGCTGATGACCAGAAATTCTAGCATTGTTCTGGGTAGTCTATAGTGAAACTACAATTGTGTTTGATTGTACCCATACATTATTGGTAAAGTTAAGAGGATAAAAAACTAAAAAAGGGCTAATTCTCTTTTTTTTAAAATAAGGATAGTTTGTTCTCTTGTTATTTGTATTTTTATTTCAAATTTTGTAAGTTTGATAAAAAAATAAGGAAAATGAAAAAGTTTCTAAGTAGAAAAGCTATCCAAATTCATTTGTTCTAAGAATCGTTACATAACTAAGTTATTCTTTTAATTAGGTCAAACAAGAATAATCGTTTAGCTCGCACAGAAACTTAAAAGTTTTAGAAGAAAATTCTTTATTTGTAATTTTTTCGTTAATTTAATCATCAAATTTAGCGATACATTTCTTTAAATCAAAATATACATATTATTATTTTTTTTTTTTTTTGGTAAACGCTTAGCTGGAAGAAACCTTCTAAAATACATGTTTTATTTTATTTAATGATTCTTTTTATAAATAGTAACTTTAAAATCAAATCTAATTTAACTTATTTAAATATGTCACCGTATTAATCTAGAATTATATCACAGTATTATTTTTAGGGACCTCACACACGTATCTTTAAAAAATGTCTTACTTATTAATTATTAGGTTTCTACTAACATGTAGTTGCTTCCTGCTTTAAATATTTTTGGTTTACGAGCCCTAATAAAATAAGATCTGGCCATGTTTTAACATAATTAAAGCAAGTTAACATCAGAAATAACTTTACTAAAAATAGCTTCTGAGACCTAAAAATAAAAATCTTTTAATAAAACTGACTGCTGTAATCTAACGCCATCATCTAAGAGCACATTGACACAATTCTATTAACCTCACAATTTTAATTAGTCTTTTAATGAATTTAAAACTCCCACTTAATAAAGGCAATTACCACAAATTGATACGAATCACATCACACTCATTATTGTCTTTTAGTATTATTGAGTCTGGTACCGTTAAGGCTTTGTTTTTAAAAATTTTGTTTTTTAGACAAAAAAAAACCTATAATTTGTTAATTAAAAAAAAATATATTTTAGTTATACAAAACAATTTTTTCCAGTACAGTTGGTTTAAAATATTCATATTACTAATATATAACTAATTACTGCATTATTTTTAATAGGGTGATTTTTAACCTATACGCAGATACCAATATTTTAGATAAAATAATAAAGGTAAAGTCAAAGGAATAATAATAACAATTAATAAAAAACAAGGTAATAAATTATTTTTTCATACATATTTTTGTCCCCTAATTATTTTTAACTTAATTGACCAATTTACACGTTATAATGATGTTTAGTATGTCTATTAGTAATTTACTATTATTTCTGGTCGAAAGTGAGTGTATTTTTACGCGATTGAAATTAAAATAAGGGTTTATAATTATAATACAATTCAACAATTTTTTTTTACCTTGCCCACCGATTAACTCTATAGAACTAACGACTTTTTGTTTTTTCTTATCTTTGGACAATCCACGAACTAAAAGGCTAAAAGCCTAAATACTAACGTACCGTGGGTGTCTTAAGTAGAGGCAAGAAGGAGTTTGTTGACACGGGACTTAAATACTTTAAGATTTGGGGGAAAAGGAAAGACCTCAGCGAAGGAAAGACCTCAGCGGGCAGCAGGTTTCACATTCTAGAAACTCTAGGGATAAAAGAACGAACAAAGTGGGTAGTTCGGGATCTGTTCAGTTGAACCGTATAGGGATGCATACGCGTGGCACAACGATTCTTCCTGTTGGGTACCGTGAGTGCAGGAATTATATATGGAGAATCCACAGAGCAGAAGTTATGGAAGTACCTATAAAAAAGCGATAAATCTCCCACAGCCCGACAATGGGCAAGAAAAGGAAGCCCTTCTGTAAGTGAAGGATCATTAATTAGAAGAATAGCTCTTCTCTCAATGGAATTAAAAATGCTGTTTTTGGTATGGGGTATTTTTAAACTTTTTGCAAAAAGAATTGTTTTTTATAATTTCTCTTTTGCATTTGCCGTATAATAAATCCTAAAAATAAAAGAGATCAAAAAAAAAAATCTGAAAATAATGATAACACTCACTGTAAACAGCAACATCATATTAAATCAGACATAATTTTTTGGTGCTTTAACACAAAGTATTACGCTATTCATATACCAATTTGTGCGTAAAATTTACACCCGCAGCTTAAAATAACGGGTCAGTTGGCACAAGCATGGAAAATTGCAAATCCAGTCGAATTTATGTACCTGTAACAAGTATTATATGCCATTATATTTAATTTTTAGTAATTTAACAATTATTTTAATAATAATAAACTTTCGTTCTTAGAAATTATTTGTTTTGTAAGGTTTACAGATTTTTACTACATATTAAACATTTTTTTTATTGGATATCTGGTATAAACTAACATTACAGATTTTTTCACATTTCAACAATAACCAAGAGGTTTTTAAATGTTTCTCTAAAAATTGCAAAATTTAACTCTTTTTTTATTAATTATAACAAAGCGGCTAAGCTTATTCAATAAATAACACAACCCACAAAAAAATAAAAGTTGGTGGTCCGAAGAACTAGACTATGGTATCTTTATGTTTTTGGGGTCGCTGAAACCGAATTCGGGTCTGTTTGACCCGGTCAGGTCAGCGTTAAGGTCTTTTCAGGTCAGATCATCAATATTCTATCAAAGGGAACCACAATCGTGGTAATTAATGTTTTTAAAATTGCTGAATTAGAACCCGGGGTCAGATTGATCCCATCAGGTCATGGTCAGGGCCATTTTAAAGTTAAATCATTAAACTTTATTAAACACAAACCAGAATCATGGTTTATTTATGTTTTCGGGGTCGCGGAATCCGAATCCGTGGTCAAATTAACCCTATGAGCTTGATATTAAGGTCATATTAAAGTCAAATTATCAAAAGTTATCGTAAATGCACCAAAATTATGATATCTAGGGGTTTTTTGGGTCGCTTAATCCGAATCCGTAGTCAAATTGACCCTCCCAGATTCGGATTAGACGACCCCAAAAACATAAAATTACCAAGTTTATGGTCTATGTTCCATGATTTGATGGGGTCAAACTGACTCCGGATTCGGATTCAGCGATCCCAAAAACATAAAGATACCATATTTGTGGTCTATTTTCGATGAATTTTATTGATTTAATCTTGAATCACTTTGACCATAACCAAATGGGGTCAAACCGACACCATATTCAGATTAAGAGACCCAAAAAACCTAAAGATACCATGGTCTAGTCATTCGGATCACCAAATTTTTTTTGTGGGGCTGTGTAATCTATACAAGGTGATTTTTGACCCATCATAAACTTGAAAACTAACTGCTAACAACAAACACTTAATGACTAATTATTAAACAAAAGTATAAACAAAGTTTTAAGTAAGAGCAATAACACAGCCCCATAAGAAATAAAGTTGGTGGTCAGAAGGACTAGACCATGGTACCTATGTTTTTGGGGTCGGTTTGACCCCATCAGATCTTGGTCAAGGTAATTTCAAGGACAAATCATTAAAAATAAACTACAAATGTGCTATCTTTATGTTTTAGTGGTCGCTAAATACGAATTCGGAGTCAGTTTGACCCCATCAGGTCATGGTTAAGGTCATTTCAAGGACAAATTATCAAAATCCACTAAAAGATATCACAAACGTGTTATCTTTATGTTTTTGAGGTCGCCTAATCCGAATCCAGGAGAGGATTGACTTGGATTTGGATTTAGCCACCCCAAAAACCCCAAGATATCATAATTTTGCTGCATTTACAATAACTTCTAATGATTTGACCCTGATATGACCTTGATCTCAAAGTCATAGGATTAATTTTAACATAAAACGGGAATCAGCGACTCCGAAAATATAAATAAACCATGATTGTAGTCCTATTTTTGATAAAATTCAATGATTTGACCTTGAAATGACCCTGACCATGACCTGGTAGGATCAAACTGACCCCGGATTCCGATTCAGCGATTTCAAAAACATAAAAATACCATGATTGCATCAAAGTGTTTTTTTATCTTTGGACAATCCACGAAGGCTGAAAGCCTAAATACTAACGTACCGTGGGTGTCTTGATTTTTGTCTTGTTTTGTCTTTTATTTTTTGTTTAAATACTATGCATCGTTCGGGAAAAAGTCAGAAGATCAAATTTGTTCCAAATTCAATGGGAATTATAAAAATATTTTTTTAGGAAAAACTAGTGGCGCACAATGTTTTTCTTAAAAAATAGTCCATACAAATATGGTACAGACGTCACTGGTAATTTTATTAATTTTTTACATGAAAATAAATGTCTTTTGTTGCTGTTAAGCAATGTAATAAATACCAATTAAATATTTTAAGCGGTTAAAAAATTATGATAAGTTTTTTTCTTAGAATTTAAACACCCTGTATCTCTAAAAGAACGCATTTCGGGACATATGTGTATATAGGACACCATGGCTTATTTATGACGTAGAATATGTAATTAAGATTTAATGCAGAAATTTCGGAACACCCTGTATAAACACAGAGTTCTTGCCTAGAAGGTTTTAAATTTATTTTTTAATAAAAAAAATGGCTAAAGAAAATTACTGTGTATTAACATTATTACAAACGAAATTTGTATTTGCAGACATATTAAATTATAAGAAAGAATTGAAAAAAACTTATCAGCTTATATTGGTCAATAATATTATAAAGCAATCTTGGTTCGTAAAGGAATTTCTGGTAATTTTAAAATCGCTTCGTATTTGTCGCAACGCAACGATAGAAAGCTACCGGATAAAATGTCTTTAGTGTTCTGAAAAGCGGGCAAATCACTTTTATAAAATGCTACATGCAGAGATACTCAAGATACTTCATATACAAATAATACTTTATAACTGACTTCGAAAAAGCAGGAGGATCTATGTTCGACAGCAGGGAAAAGTTGGATAAAAATGGGGTACTTAACGTTAAGAAGGATATTTTTGAAATGTGGCTTAAATATCATAATCATTTCTTAAGCTCTTAAGAAGCTTAGTGAATTAACTATTGATTACTAACAATTGTTGACATACCTTTCACAATTTCAAAACGACGATTTTTTTCTTCCTCCCCGTTATGTACTACCAGTCATACAAAATGGCACATTTAAGATCAATGCACACTAGGCGCTCACGGTCTGATCAAATATCTTACATGCTTACACAGGACGGTGAGCGCACCGAGACCTGAGCGCCTAATGTGCATTGACCTTTAAACACACATTTAAATTTTACTTTTTTGTTGATTAGGGGGCGTCCATAAATTACGTAAGACATTTAGAGGGGTGGTGGTCAAGAAGAATCTCACCTAATTTCACTGTGCGGTAGGGGGTCTTGGCAAAATCACGCTTCCGCTACAAACAGGACAAAAGTTACGAGATTTGGGCATGTCCGCCCAGGAAAAATATGTTATTTGGTAACAACCAGATCTAACTTTTGGGTCGCCACCAAATCTTATCGGAGGGGGGTCAAAAATAAAAATAAAATGCCTTACGTAATTTATGGACTATACTTACATATTTTCTTAAAATAGTAATTTTAAGTAAGCCCTCAAAATTAATAAAAAGAACATGTAAATTTAAATTTTGCTTAAGCACCTAAAAAAGAATATAAATCACCAATTCATGTACATATATGTTCGGTTAGACCATCCAGTAAAAAGGATTTACAAAATTATAAAAGCTCCATACGCATTTTGGTGTCGCGCTGGAAAGTCAAAATACTTAAAAGAAATACCTCTAAAGCCACTCTGTAACTTTTTTGTAAACTTGTAAAATGTTTTGCATACATATAACAAAAATAAACAGAAATATTTATACAAGTTTTTGGTATTCTAATAATTAATGAAGATAACAAAAACTAGATTTTTAACCTAATTTAAAAACAATTTTCTTAACAATCTTCTATAGTTACGTGGATTATGTCACTTACTTTTACAAAAAGTAAGGGTAATTGGACAAAAACTCTTATGGTTTCTTAGTAAGGGCAAGTAAGTAAATTTAAATAATGCAGAGTGTCCAGTAACTCCGAAAAACCGAAAAACCTTAAGGCCGCTTTCGGACGGGCGACTTTTTGCAATCGAAGTTGACTACAAAAATATTGTCGTCTTGTCGCCAATTTCTACTACAACTGTAGTTGAAACTAACGTGTAGTGTCAGTCGACGGGATCGGCGACAATCAGCGGCAGAAGTTTGGTTGCAGTCGAAAAATGCCCGTATAAAATGGAATCGCTTTTTCCATGGTTGTTAAATGACAACTGCAAGAAGCGATAATCAACCACAAACTATCGACTTTTTGCGGTCAACTTCGACTGCAAAAGTCGCCTCGTCTGAAAGCGGTCCAAGGGTAACTTAACAGTGAAAAATAAGTAAAAACTTTTTATAAACATAAATATATCCTAAAAGTCCTATTTTTAAAACTATGGGGTGTTAAATTTTTTTAAATTATTGTTTTTTAGGATTATTTTTAATTTTATTTAAATATATTTTTTTAAATTGGAAGACGTCTCTTATTTACTAAAAGACATTTTTTCACAGAAAATATTCATTTTTACCAGTGGGGTTTAAAGAAATATTTTTTAATAAAAAAATGGAACTTTACTAGCATTTTTTAAAATAAAAATATTTGTTTAAATTTTCTTTAATTTTTAAACAAATTTGCTCTTCTTGCTTTTTCCAAATAAACATACAGTTTTGTGAAAGTTGCAATACTAATATTTGACCATTTTTTTCATTAAAAATTAATTTGTTCCCAAAATACAAATAAAAAAGAGAATAATAATTACTGTAGAATTAAAAAGATGACTATGCCAAGAAATAGCCAGTATTTAATTTCGCGAAAACCGTACATCGAATAAAAAAATCAAGAATTTAAATTTGTTTCAAAATAAAACTGGTGAAAAGTTATTTCTTGTATGTTAAAAAATGTCTTTTTACATACATAGAAAACGTCTTTAAAATTTTGAAAAATTTAAAACAGGACGTTTAGAACATAATATTATGTGCATATTTATTTTTATATTCTTGATTGTAAAATTACCCTTCATTTTTTTCGGAAGAGTTACTGGACACCCTGTATAACAGTTAACGGGTAACAAACATCATGTTGCCCAGTGTATTTGGTGTTTTTTATTTCAAGGTGAAAACATTGCGTGCAAAAATTGAAAACAATTTTAGTAAACACAAAATTTAACACATTCAAGTTACAGGCATTTTAGGCTAGGCTAGTGCTCAACTTACTGAAAGTCAATTGGACGGTCAGCACAGGGTATATATTTTAATTTTCTTAGGCTTATAGGCTTAGATAAGGGGATACATCGCGGAATCCCGAATCCCGGGATCCTGGGATCTCGCCCCTTTACAGTCCCGAAATTTTCGGGATCAATTAATAAACGTAATGTTTTCCAAATAATTGCATGAAAAGAAACGTACTTTACGTACTTTTTCTGTTAATTTATCAAGTTGTCAACTCCAATAAAAATAAAAAGTTAGCCATTTTTAATTTCTAGATGATTTTGATCAGTTTTACGTGGGCTTACTTGAAGAAATAAGTCATGTAAAAGCAATAACACTCCGCATCACGCAACTTATTAGAAATTTGCATTGATATATGTTTATTTAAAGTATATTTTGGATATTTTAGTTTTTATTATTTTTAGGGTTTATTATTGCCTTAAGTTTGTTGTATTGTAACAAATTACAAATGTTTTAGTGCAATCAATTAGAGGTTATGTGACCGTATTCCAATGTTGCATAAATACAGTTTCCTTTTAATTTTTAAAGGACTCTAATCAAGACGGCTGTAGAAATGTCTTTATCAAAATTAAGTTGATTTTTTTATATATTTAAATAAGTTTGTTCTTTTATTTGGAGAAGAAAACTTCTATTTTGTTTAGAGTATTTTTTACATTCCTAAAGAAAGTTTTAAAAATAAACGTTGATTTTTGATTATTTTCGCATTTTTGTACTCTACCCTCAAACCCCGGAATTATCCCGGAATCCCGGGATTGTCTGTGCCCAGTCCCAAAATCACGAGATTAAAAAAAAGGCTTGAGATTACATCCCCTAGCTTAGATATGAAGTAGTTATTCAAGTTATTTTATGAGGGTTGTGACTATGGCGTAAAACATTCATTTGGCCATTTATTTAATTTCATGTGTGCATTGCTAATCTATGTGTTAAATGGTCGTTGATCCTTGCTACTGTCATCATTTGGTGGTTTTAAGTTGTCAGTCAGTGTTAACCGCCTGGTGAGAGAATTATTTACTGAACCACCCGAGCACTGATTTTGGGTAATGATAACTATTAAGGAAGACGGCATGAATAATTTAAATGCTAATTATAAGGTCATTTTATAACTTTCCCGTTTAGTTATATGATACGGGTGTCATGGTGTCAAGTTGATAGTACCTAATAAATTTATTTAGAGAGGGTCAAATCAAAAATTGGAACATTATTTGCCTAAAATACAAAGTTGCTTTAAATATTTTATTAGGGTCAATCAACTTTAATTTGTCCAAGGTGCAATCACTTTGTTTCTGGTAAAAAACAGAAAATATAAGTATATAATTTTGAGTGTTTTATAAGTCACCTTTGGGAAATATTAATTTAAATAAATACTTATCTAATAACACAGCCCCACAAAAAATAAAAGTTGATGGTCTGAAAGACTAGACCATGATATATTTTTGTTTTTGCGGTCGCTGAATCCGAATCTGGGGTCGCTTTGACACCATCGGGTCAAAGTTAAGGTAAGATCATCAAAATCGATATAGAAAAGGGATTATAATCTGTAATATTTTATTGTTTTTGAAATCGCTGGAGTCCGAATCCGGAGTCAGTTTGATCCCATCAGGTCATGATCAGGGTTATTTTAAGGTCAAATCATTAAATTTTTCAGGTAGCTGAATTTAAATCGTGGTCAAATTGAACCTATAAGGTTAAGATTAAGGTCATATCAAGGTTTAATCATCAGAAGTTATCGTAAATGCACCAAAATCGTGATATCTTGGGGTTTTTGGGTCGCTGAATCCGAATCCGTAGTCAAATTGACACTTCCGGATTCAAAATAAGCGACCCCAAAAAGCGTACCACATTTGTGGTCTAGTATCACTAAATTCACGTTTGTGGGATATTAATTTTTATAATTTGTCCTTGAAATAACCTCGGATCATGACCTAATAAGGGCCAAACCGGCACCAGATTCGCATCTCAGCGACCCCAAAAACATAAAGATACCAAGGTCTAGTCTTCGACCACCAACTTTTATTTTTGTGGGACTGTGTAATTATTGGTATTTTTCTGCAATTTATTGCTTTCTCAAATACGGATACTTAGTTGATCTTTAGGTAAACGACCAATTACTTCATATTACTAAAAACCGTTTTTTAAAAGCAATTTTAAAAATTATTATATGGGTATATATTACCTTTAAAAAAATGCCACCTAGGTTTTTAAATTATTTAGTTTGGCATTTTTTTGAAAATATATTTGATTTTAAAAAGCTTCCGTCGAGCACCTGATGCAATAATTTTTAAAAACAAAATATAAATAGCGTAGTTTGAATACTGTTGGTAGGTCGGTATTATTGGTAAATGATTGCAGACCATTTATCATTTTTCTTTATAACTGCGGCCACAGTGGACCAAGTGTTGGTAAAAAAGAGTGGATGGCTCTACTGTGTGTCCGGCAGACAACCAGCAAACATACGTAAGTAATTTTTATTTTTTAAATAAATTATGGTGTTTAGGATCGTATCTGATCCAAATTTTACTCTGAGCATAAAAAGGTCAACATAACGGCTTGTTAGTGAGTAAAATATTGGTAAAAAATAAAACTGCTCAACACTACTCCACCGGTTTATAATATCAACAAAAGTTCATCAGACGAAGTATTAGTATTTTGTTTATTGTACACAGATCAAGCATTCGAAATTTACCACTTTAAAAATGTGTTTTTAACGCCCTTTTTCAATGCGTGGAAATAAGCAATAACAAAGTAATATAAACAGCGCCAACTTATCAGGAAAGGTTTTAGTGCAGGTGATCTTGCTCTAGTTAATACTCTGTTAGTGTTCAACATACAGAAACTCAATAAGATGCATTGTGTAAATATAATATAAACATGAAAAGCAATAAAAATTGCTTTGTATGATATAAAAACGTATAGCATATCTTTCTTGGCAAAAATAAAATAATGAATGATAAAATGTTAGCCATACAAGAATAGATTTTATGTTACTAAATACATACATAGATATCTAATGTATTAAGCAAAAATAATCTTAGCTTTAAAACAGTTTATTAAAGTTTTTAAGTGAATTTTAGGTTTAAATATTGTATTTCAGGGTAGATAATTTTGAAAAAAAAAAATTATAGTAGGATAAAAGTCATTGTAGAAACTTAAAATTCTAAGAGAAATAAGAGAAAAATAAATTTCAGGCGATCTGGGGTCGAAAAGGGGAAAGGAAGAGGGGGTTTAAGGAAAAAATGTTTATAAATCATTTTCGGCAAAACTACAAGTTCAACGAAAAAAAAGTTAAATGGCAATGTTGTAGGTAGTAATTGGTAATAATGAGATCTAGAAACTTTTGTATTTACACATTTTTTACATAACCATATAAAAATTTTAAATAGCCAAGTTTTTGGTTTTTTATTTTAATCTTAGAAAAAATATACAAAAATTTGGTAAGAAATAACCTTGGTATGTCCCAAACTCACTGTAATTTTGGGAAATTAAAATATTTATTTTTCAGCTTATTTCGATATAACATCAAAAAAGCACCCTTATTTTCAGTGGTAAATTTACGTGTCAATATATATATATATATATATTTATTAACCCTGGTCTAATATTCATTTAAAAAAAATCAGATCCGAGATTTTTGCATTTTCTGACAACATTTAAGTTTGTAACGTAGAATATTTTTTAACATCAATAGAAAGAAGATATTTTAACAAATAAAAAGACCACCCAGTTTTTCGAAAATGCCAGTACTTTAACACGTGAATTTTCGATTGAAAATAGAGGTACTTTTTCGATATTTAGTGAAAATATTGTAGAAAAATTTATATGTTAAACCAAAAAAATTACAGTGTATTTGAAACATGCAGGCATACGTTTTCACCAAATTTAATAAAAATAATTTATATTTTGTAAAAGATAAAAACAAAAGACCCAAAACTTAAATATTTGCATTTTTCACATAAATTTTGAGGTTATGTAAAAGAACGTAAATACAAAATATGTAGATTTTTTATTGCCTACACCTTTGCAAAATTTTTTCCAAGGAACTTGTAATTTTGCCGGAAATCAAGACAAACCTGCGCCCTCTTAGACTGTAAATTGCCTAGAATTTATTTTTCCTTTAATTTTTGTTATTCTTCTCTACCTTTTTCAATGAGTTTTAATCTACTATAATTTTGTTTTAACTTTTTACGTTTTTGAAAGGCTTCGGCACTAGCCTATTTAAATAATTTAGAATTTTTTTCGTTTTCTAATTTTTCTTAAAAGTTATTTTACTTAATAAGTCTATTTTTCGTTTTTTAAAAACTTCTTATTTCCAGTCTTTGCTATATTCTAGGGAAAAGATATATAAGATATTTTCTCTATTGACTGTTTTGAATTATACTATCAAAAACTTGGTTTTGGCTCACAGTCCTTTAAGAAATACTCTTATTACTTTTATTATAAAATTCTGATATTTATTGTAAATTTGTTTACAAAATAAATTTCTTTAAAGCAAATAATTGACAAAACATTTATTTAAAATATATTGTGGCTGTTTTTAATGATGTGTTCCGAGGTTGCGTAAGTTTTAAGTGAAAATATTTGTGTTGCGTGTTATTCGTAAAAGAAAAGTTCGTTCCTGGAAAAATAAAAATTGCAGCAAAGTTCACAATATTTACTTGACATGACCGTAGATCGATCTAAAATCCCTAAAAGAATGTGCATTAAAATTTTATAGGTCTTGAAAACGTAAGACTAAAAGTCAATAAAAATAAAACGACTTACTTTTGTAAAAAAAAATCTACAAAATTATAAATTTATAACCTTAAGTTTATTTTTTTAGTATATTATCTTTAGGTAAAACTTTTTAAAGCAAGCAGTTATTAAAGGATTAACTTCTTGACCCAGGCATTGATATTCTAGCTCTGTAAAGTCCATAAAGTTTTTATTATATTTCTCTAGTTGTTTTATAGGTCATATGTTTAAAGTGATTGAAATTTAAAGTTAAACGTACTTAATCTGAGAAAATTGTATGTATGTGTCTGGTGTTTGTTAATTTTATATCTAACCTCCAACATATTCAAATTTCCCCTTAACTATGTTAACTAGATTATACAGTCAATTTTTAAAGGCTTTTTTATTACTTTTAATTTATCCGTTAGCTACTTTAACTGTATCAAAAATTTAATAAAATAAATAAATAAATAAAACAAAACATTACATATTTACTAAATTTAAGCAGTAGGCATGTATTCGAGGTATGTGTTCTTTGTTTAATAGCTTCCTACTGGTATTTAACATAATAAAATTAAACAAAAATAAGTATTCTTGGCAAGCAGTCAAACTAATTTTACAGAAATAAAAAGATTAAAACTCCTTACTGCTGTTGAAAGTCTGCATTGCTAGATCGGACAGATGTTATTAAGCAGTGAGAAGTTTTCAGCTCTTTTATTTTGTAAAATATTAAAATTAAATTGGAAACAAGAATCACTTGTATCTAAAAACAAATTAAAATTTACATAATACAGGGTGTGTCAATTTTTTTTTACATTTAAAATTAATCAGTGTGTTGACCAGAATTTTTTGGGCAAATCTTCGCAAGGCTCTTCTTTACATATTACATTTGATAAAAAAAGTAGTTTTAATCCGTAATCAAAAACTCGCTTTTAGTTAGAATCCCAAAATAATATATCTATTAATTAAAGGTGGCAGTGGCGTAGCTACTATGGTGCTAGATGGGGCAGTACCCCAGAGCCTCCAAGCTTAGAGGGCCCCTTGGAGGTTGAAATAGGGCCCTCAGCGTAAGTACAGAAATACTGAAAAGAAATGCGAAGAAAATATAGGAAAGGACCTTTTTTTAGTAATAAGAAACCTTTTTTTTTGGCTCTTCAAATTTTGGGGCACCCATTTTTTGCCCCAGGGCCCCTGCTGCCCAAGCTACGCCCCTGAAAGTTGGCCATTTTTGCACTGTCGTCAATAAGGGTGATGGCCTATTCGATTTTTTAAAACCTTTTGTGAACTTTTTTGTTATCGCCTGCACTGTACCGATAAAAACCAAATATGTAGTTTAAAACTGGCCTGCGATTGGTGATCTCAAGTAACTCCGAAAAAAAACCTTTGGCTAGTATGGAAATCTGCATAGCCAGATCGGACAGTGTATGAGGAGCTTTAGCTCTCGTTTATTTCTGTATAAATACTTTATATGGTATTGTAAGTCCATACATTTACGGGCAGATATTGTTATGAAAGACTTAATAAGCACTGTTATTAACTAAGATTATTATAGTGGTTTAGTTTTGTATAGTTTAATATTGCTATAGCTATTAAAAATAATTTTATTTATTTGATTGTTGCTTTTGTAGTCGTTACTTCACATATCTAAATCAGATCTATCGATTTATGGCTTATCGTGTATTATGATGATTTATGTTTCTGCCTTACCATACCATCAAACACTAGTATATTTATGACACGTAACATTTCAAGCTTCTCTGTCCATAGATAAATATTTTTTATATTAAATCAATTTAACTGGGAGGTTAAATTTTGTAAATATGTCCCCGGACTAATAAAAATAGCTATATTTTTTATTCAGAAATTTAAAAACTGTAAAATTTTGGCAGAATAACTTGTTACAAGTAAATCTAATTTCCATTCATTTATGTACAAGAAAAGCGGTGGGTAAATTAAATTTTTAATCCGACTCACACAATATTTAATTTGTTACTAGTGTTTGACTCCCACAGCATACGAAATGGCTTTAAATCATAGTGTTTATATTATGCAGGTCGTAAAGGATGATTTAGGACTTATGTAAAAATAATAACGGCTTTTTTCAACAGAAATAGACACCTGTTGGAGATGTTGGTCCCAGATGTCTTGTATACACTCTGTAAGTATTTAATGACACTATGAATATTCTTTAAATAAAAATGCAATAAGTTTGATGCAGTGTTGCCAAAGACAAAAGATTTTTCGTTTTTTTAGGTATTTTGGATGACCAGGGAAAACGGGAGTTTAAAATTAATAACCGGAATTTTTAGCAATAAACGCCAGCCGCACACATCCCAGCGGGTAACGCCGTCCACCATTATAAATTTTACACGCAACTTTTAATCAAACCTATATCACTCAATATAAAGATTAAAGCTAAAATGCTAACTTGGCTAACTTGCGCTTGGCGAAACCGCTTTTAATCCTTTAGTCGTCTTTGTGAAAATTTAAACGTTAGTTCGATAGATAAGTATTAAGTTGCATTAACAATATATTAAAATGCAGGTGATTGTATTATGTATTAGTATAACATTCTTTTTGTTGGTTTAAAAAAATGATTTTAAAGGAAAAATATAATTATCGGGTAAAATCGCCAAGAGAAAATTGCTCTGGTCAAGGAAACACCAAATCATATATTTATGAATTAGCTGTTTAGATATTTAAAATATTGTTATTAATAACAATAATGTTTGTTATCTTTATTATTTTATATAAAATATGTTAAAAATATTTTACTATTCTGTTGGTTTTAACTTTTAAGTTTTATGCCCAAAATTTTTGGATTAAGATGAATCTAAATGCCTAGGACTTATATTAAATATTAGATAAGAAGTTATACGGTTTAATTTATTTGAACATATGTTATATTAAGGTAAAAAATATTTAAATTTGTATGCGTTTTTGTCCATCCTAGGAGGGCGGGGCGGCGTTATCCAACCTATTGGGCCGTTTATTGAAAACCTAAAGTTTTTTTACTAAAAATATTTATTTCTCCAAAAATTAGACATATCCTAATATAAACAATAGATTGGGGCAATCAACGCCGTTTTTAATGAATATGTTACTGACACTTCACAATATTAAAATTTGCTTAAGTAACCGGGGCTTCCCGCAGAGTTAGGTCGAATATTGAAAATCGGTATTCGAATACGAATACCGAAAAAAGTATTCGAATACCGAATATTTGAATACTTGGAAAAAAAAAGAATACGAATACTCGGTATTCACGAACACCCAGAATCGGTATTCGAATACTACAAACGAAAAACAAAACCGATGATTAAAAATTCGAAGAGCAAAAAAAAGGGTCTTTACCTCATTTTTTCTACCCTTTTAGTATTCTACTCATGACAATTTTGGTATTCGAATACTGCTTACACATTCCGGTATTCGAATGCTCAAAAAAGTATTCGTCGAAACTTCAAAAGTATTCGAATACAGAATCCCGAATACTAACCAAAAAAGTATTCTGCCGAATACCGGATACCAAAGACACAAATTTTTCGAATACTCTTCGAATACCGGCTAAATGTATTCTGAATACCATTCAGAATACTGAGTATTCGAATACGACCCAACTTTGGCTTCCCGGATCTTTCCTATATGCGATCAAATATCGAAACCTTTATATGATCTTGTCCGACCGGCAGAATTAAAAATAAAATTTGTGCGATTAGCATGAAAAGCTAGTCTTTGTATGTTTCCCAAATCCAATCTCCTTTAAAATATTGTTTTCATATCTGGGGCACGGCTTACCCCACAACACTTAGCATTCTTTATTCTATTCAAAAAAGAGCTCTTCGCCTCCTTAATGATCATTCACTTACAGAAAGCTTCCTTCTCTCGCCCATCATTGGTATGTGCGGAATTTATTGCTTTTTATAGCTATACTTCCATGGCTTCTACTCTAAAGAATTGTCCAGTTTAATTTCTTCACTTACGATTCCCAACAGAGAAACTAGTAGTGCTGCAGGTTAATTAATATCGGATTACAATAGCTTATGTCAAAGAACATTTAAAAACCGAGTTATATTAAAATATTTAAAGCCGTGCAAAAAATTATCAACATAATAATAAATAAAAAATTAACTTTGATACCCTGTACCTTTCTTTTTATTAATTTCTGAATTTAGGTATGTTTGAATAAAATCTAACATTTTGGCATAAGGAATCTATGGTTTTTCTGTGTACCTTAATTAGCGGACACCCAGTATTCTAATATCGGTATACGTCAAAATTACCAAACACCAACATTGTACAATAAGTTACAATGCCCCTTGTTATGGGATAATTTCTGACACTCGCAGATTGAATGACAGTAAATTATAGAGCTGAACATAACCACGATGCGAAGGTTGGTCTGGGAATTCTACAGGATGTGTTATGGCTTGTTACAAAGAAAAACATCATGCCTGTCCGGAGTCGTTTGTCGAAAATAACTTGTGTATAATCTATAATAGCGTGAATAAAGCCATTCCGGCATTGGCTGTGGGTAGCTGTTATACAAGACCCTAGAAAATGTGTTAATACACACTGAAATACAATAATGCTAAAACATAAATTATGTTTGCTTTAGGTTTTCTTGGTAACCTGTACCGCAATAATAAGATTAAACCTTTTCTTATATTTTATGCATAAAATGTAAATAATGGTGGGTGCCGTGTTTTGTTAGTTTTTTTATTTGTAGCCACTAAACCATTTTTTTGGACATTATTAAAACTTTTTACCAAGGTTTGTATACTATTTTATTTACAGCCGTTATAACTTTTTTATATTCTTTTCTAATAAAAATGTGTCAACCCAACAAAATGATTTTAATTTGTCAAGTAATTAAGACGCCAGATATTTATAGTGCGTATAAGTGTCAAACAAGGTTTTTAAAATATCATAAAAGATGTCAAGTTTGTAGATTTTTAAATACATTTTTGCTACGGTTGCAGGATTACTTTTAGTTTATTTTACTTTTGGTATACGGGAGAAAAGTTAACTTTCCTTCAAAGAGATGAAAGAAAAGTCTGAAAAGTGAAATTTTCAAGTTTTTAAAAAGTCGGAAATGTAAACATATATGGTTGTAAATTCTTGTAGATAAAATTTTGGGTTGACACAAAAGTAAAATAAAGTAAAAGTTACCCTAGCAACCGTCGCAAAAAATTTAAAAATATCCCAACTTGACATTTTGTTTGATATTTGAGCCATCTATGTGACACCTACATCAACGATAAATATCTGGTGGCGGTGTCGTAATTATTTAAAAAATTTAAAATAGTTTAGTAAGGTTAACCCATTTTTAATAATAAAAACAAACTTAAAAATTCTTGGTTGGAAATAAAATAGAAATCAATCTTTGGTGAATAGTTTCATTACTGTCTCTTTTGCGACAATAATTTAGCACTCTTTACCTCGGAATTTTATGTTCTGTTCTTAAACGACCATGTAGAAAACCAATAAAAAATTAGTTACTTATAATCTTTCTAGAACATAAATTATTTTCGGAATTTTTTAAGTGGCAAATTTTTCATATATTTTTTTTTTGTAGAGTATTAGGAAAAACAGTACAATATTTATCTAAAAAGTTAGCAATATTTAAATAGTTTTAATGTCGACGTTATACCAGGCGAGTTTCTGGAAAATATTTTTACCTAATAATTTTACAGATTAAGAGGGTAATCTTAAATAAAGCTATTGCAATGACCACTAAAACTTATTTCGTATGACTGTACAAAATTCTACAGTAAAAATCACCTTTGTTATTTATTCTTTAATTCGATAGAGATTTTACCATGCCGAGTAATTGTTTTTTTTTATTTAGGCGAAAATCGTACATCTAATTAAAATAGAAAATAAATTGGTTTCAAACTAAATGGAAATTTTTAAAAAGTATTATTATAACAAACCTTTAAGAAAAGTTTGTATTTATTTATTTTTGCCTAAATATTTTCTTATTATCAGTAACAGAAAAGTACAAAAATATTTTTACCCTTTTTTAGAAACAGGTATATAAACACATGTAACGTAATCTGTTTGTTTAGCTTTATATTAATATGTTATTATAAAATTTAAAATTTAAATGCTCGTACTAGGTGGTACTCTAAAAATATTCCATGTCTTG
The DNA here is from genome assembly GCA_014170235.1 of Listronotus bonariensis. Classification (NCBI taxonomy): domain Eukaryota; kingdom Metazoa; phylum Arthropoda; class Insecta; order Coleoptera; family Curculionidae; genus Listronotus; species Listronotus bonariensis. The sequence continues at coordinate 101,913 of JACEGR010002798.1, forward strand.
CTACTGAAATAATCTAGAACTGAAAGGTGTTCATTTACGGATAAACGTCAGTGATAATTTACGGCAACAACACAATTTAGTCGTTCAGTTTGTCCAGACGGCAATCTAAATACAACCTGTCGGCCTTATTTACATCGGTGCATCATTAAGATTAAAATGATTTATAAGTTTATTTAACTTAACATTCCAGCTTACGGCATGACGGCATTAAGTATCTGATGTGTATGCAGATCTGACTTTTAAAATAGAAATCCAATATTGAATAAAGTAAGGTAGAAACTACTTTCAAAGCTTACTTAGTCGCGCGGTGTATTTTTTATACTAATTCAAAAAAACAACACCATTTGCTTTGAAAAACCGATTTCTTTTACTACGAATCCATGTATCTGCAAAATGATGTCGTTGATGTGCTGTGGCGGTCTAATTTGAAAAAAGTATTTAGTTGTGACAATATCTATTAGTCTAAGATCCGGCATTAAGAAAATATACCCTGATCTGTTAATTAAATGAAATAATATTTTCTAGGCAGATTTTAATGTAGTGAATGCAAGTGAACAACATCTGCCAGCATGGTTCTGTTGGTTAGGTAGCAGCATTTAGCAGTGCATGCCTTTTCGACACTCTGGGTTCGTACCCGCCCTGGGAAACATTTTTTTTCTATTTTTATTTGTTTGTCTATTAATTAAATATGGTAAACATAATTTTTTTGCTATGTTTACCATATTTGAATGAATAAAATCGAGCTTCTACCTAACCAACTAAGCTATTTCACCGCTGATCATTGGTTTGTAATTAACATGTAAAGGTAACAATTATAAATAAATTAACCATTAATTAATTAATTATTATTAATCATAGCAGACCCTATGCTGGCAGATGTTATTCACTTCATTAAAATCTGCCTGGAAAATATTATTTCATTTAATTAACAGATGAGGTATATTTTCTTAATGCCGGATCTTCAAACTAAATATTTGTTTGTAAAGAGTGCTTAACATACACCGCGCGACTAGTATTAATGTTAATGTTAAAATTAAAAGTTATTTTTAAATGTTTACAAATCCATATTTAATTTTGCCTTTTATGGACCAAAGACCAGTAATAATTCCAAAAAAGTTGATCAACGTTGTCTGAAATTATTTTTTTAATTTTTAGGAAATACTTTGCTTTTATAAACTAGAATTATTATTTACAGGTTAAACACTTTTAATAAAAGAATATTTAGTATTAAACGTTATTTGTTGCACATATTTGCAAAAAAGTAGCTATAAAACTCCTAATTAGTATTGGTGTATTAAATACACCCGTGCGACCAATATACTTGGCGCGCCTTATTAAGCGTTAAGATCGCTAAGCAATAAGGCTTATTTTGCAGAATAGCTCTAGGAGCCACTTTACAATTTTGTCTTAACTCGTGGTACAACCTTCCAGTTTATACCACTGATCTAAATAGAGTGTCAATGTTATCACCTGCCCGAAACAAAAGTTAGATCTCATGGGCATGAAAACCGGTTTGTGCGCTTGGGTACCAGTCATTTTCGACGTAATCGAATATTTACGCGACGGCGCGGAAGAGTCTATCGGCAATATCGGGCATAATTTATTACTCGTTGTCTGGGTTTCTCGTTCGAATTATGGAAGGACGGTAAGACAGTTCCGTAATTGAACATGTCTTCTAAAATATGCATGCTGGTAAACGCGCATCTATCTGTGTGGTAGAGTCGTAAAGATCCAAAAGCTTTCTAGCCACTGCGGATCTAAATGTGTGTTATCTATGTGTCCTATATATTGGCGCGGAGTAATATAATTTTTATTTTTTTCTTAGCCTGGTGATGGAATTTGACACTTACTTATTAAAAAAGAAAATTTTAGAAAAAAAGTGTAACAACTTAATATCTTAAAGTGGTACACTAATTTTAAAAAAAATTTATTTGAGGTAAAAATTTTTAACTGCAATATTTTGTTTTGTTTTTAGCCCATTTTAAAAATATGTTTTTTGGCTAGTTAAGAAGTTAACAAGTAAAAAAAATCTGACCATTAAATTATTTAAAACAAAAAAGTAAAATTGCACCTAAAATGGTCGTATTTGTTTAATGCCAGATGTTTTCAAATGTTACAAGACATTTTTTTTCAGTTAAAAGTACTTACTTATACTTAGTTTCTAAAATAAGTGGTCCTCCTCAAAATTCTAAGTAATGCTTTTGTTTATTTTCAAATTTCTTTTTCTTAAAAGGAGAAGGAAAATTTTTGTACAAAATTCTTTGTTTCTTATGTACTACATGCATTACATAGGTTTGTCTGGAATCCCCTTTAGCATACGGCCAAGAAAGAACATATTGTAGTAGGAAAATCAGTAAAATGCATGTTTTTAAGAAGTGGAAGACTTTTGCTCTTTTAAAATGGTATTTATATTTTTATAGTAAAAGCGAAAATAAGGACATTTAATAATAGAAGAAAAAATGGTTAATTGAAAAGGACACCTTTTTTTGGTCCTCAATATTTTTCCCCAATTTTTTGCTGTACCATGCTTTTGCTATACACAGTTTCTAAAATTGAAAATAATTTTAAAAGGTAAATTCTTCTTTAAAATACAGAGTAGAGGCTTGATAAACATATGGTCAAAAGTTAACCTATACGGAGATATCGTGGTACAAAAATGTGCAAAAATTGCTAGAATAATGGCAAATTCCACGAAAATGTCTATTATAAAAATACAGTTTATAAATATTTTTGCACTTTTTAAAATTATTGAAAGTGGTGAAAATAGACTACATCTATCGTTCTTCCTAACCAAAGTTAAATAGAGACTTACGCAATGACCTTAAAAAATAAAAATTTGAATGGAGGGGTTTATTAATATTTTTTTATTTAACTTTTGCATATTTTTTCGTTAAACTTACCAATTTTAAATAAAAAATTAAATGTAAAACATAACGTAGGCTTGGACGGGGAAATTTGTTTTTATTTCTGTGACTAAACATTACTTGGTAGTTTAAATACAATAATCATATCGTTTCTAAGCAAACAAATAAACACATCCTTTGCAACATCTCCCTAATGGTTAACTTTTTGATCCCATGTTTATAAAGCAATATAGCCTTTATTTTAAGCAAGGAATCACCTCCTAATTTTTTTCGCATTTGTTTACAAACACCCTGCATACGTCTGTGACCCTACTGCAGATTCTGAAAGGCGCATTTTAATTAAATTATTATTATTATTTCTAAAATAAATAATATTTATTTATTATACAAGGGGAAAAAGTTTTCAGCTCAAGAGTGCCTTCCGAAGCAAAGAGAGACAATAAACCAAAGAGCTAAGAATCTAAAAAAAATCCGTGTAAAATACGCTGTTTTTTTTTTGAGTCTCAAAAAAAATGACCTAAAAATTATTAATTATTATCTTTAATGTAACTTGGTGATTTTACGTAGTTATATCAAAAATTTAAAACTAAATGTTGTTCTTTAAGGGTTATGTTGAATAATATAAAGAAAAATAATGTCTAATTTTACTCTTGATATATATGACAGGCAGGTTTTGTATACTTTAAAGTTAAATATCTACCTTTACTTAAGTGTATGTATATTTGGAAAAAAGTAGTAAATACTTACTTTTTTCCCGGAGAAAAAGGTAATTTTAGAAAAGTAATATTTTAGTAACTGTAAACAGAAATAAAAATTTTTTTTTGCTTTTTGTCACAAAACTAAATATATTTTTTTAAAGTTAAAAACAAATTAACAAAGGAAATAAAAAATAAAACATTTTTGGTATTATTAGTACACATTAGTTGATACTTGTTAACTTGTGTGCTAGTTTGTCCCAAATATATTTTTTAAATATTGTAGAAATCGTAAGCATAAACAAACTGGTAGGACAATTGTAAGCAAGCACATTTAAAAAATTAATAAAAGATCCGGATCAGGATATCAACCCATTAAAATTCTTCATCCGCTTTGGGAAATGTTTTAAATTTACGCAGTCAAATATATGAAATGTTATTACTTCCTTGTTAAGCGCCATTAATAATCTATTCTTTTAAGCACGTATAATTGGTCGCAGGTACAAATTCTAAAGTATCTCATTTTGTATACAAAATAAAACACATTAAAAAGAATATTTAATTTAAATAAAATAGATTGTTCCGCAAATATGAACTTTAAAACCACTATTTAACGTCTAGTTGAGAAGTTAGTTTCCTGCGAAAAATAAGTTCTCCGAAAAATATGGTTTAAAGCTTAAACGTTTCAGAAATTCAGCAAGTCACCTCTGCATTAACGAATATTGTGGCCGATGATCGCCGAAAGCAGTGACCAGTGTAGTTTCCTGGATTCGGCAGATTCAGGAATTCAGCTATTTTCTTGCCATACTTCCTATTTTGTTAATACCAACAACCTGTTTCGTGCATATTTGCCTTTGCAATAATTAAGAAAAAACCTTTTTTCTGTTATATTTTGGGGACGAAGGCTAAGATATTTTTGCAGATTTCATAAAAAGTACCTGTAATAGTAAACGATCTAGGTTATTTATTCTTGTGTGTTTTATCTTCACTAGTTATGCTGAATCGAAGTCTCTGATATCCTCAATCGTTAATCTACAGTGCTTATCCCGCCTACAAGCTCCTGTTAATCCATTTGCACAAGCAACGGTCTAAAAGGTAAAATATACTATTAGCTCCTAATTTATTAATTATTATTAACTAATATAAAGTACCTTAACAAGCAAATATTTTTCATCTGGAGCAGTAGATAGGAACCGATGAAAATCCTTTTCTGTAAGAATGTTTGACTTCTTTGCAACATAATTGTTCTGATTTATTATATCTGAGCAAAGCTAACCAGTTTTATGTGACTACCCAGATCGACGTTTTCTTTTAACTTCAGCGTACTTTTCAACATTAAGTATTCGGACCAGAGAATGGATGACTTATATTTCTTTGAAAGTTCTTCAAAATAGACTAACGCCGCATTTTCAGAGAAGAATCTAATATTTTTGTTGTCTCTTTCTCCAAGCCATAAACTTATTATAGGCAATTTCATACCTTTCTCGCGATTTTTCAGGTAATAAGCTCAATGATATAGTTGCAGCTTGCTTCGCTATTTCCAAAGGGTCGTTAGATTTCACTGGTGTGCTCCATATTACGTGAAAAAAACACTAAATTAAGGAAAATCTGATTTTTAGGTAAAATTATTTTTCAAATAATATGACAGTGACAAATATGTTACACGTTAACAAGGAAAATAAGACAACCTCAACAATAATATTAACAGGTGTTCTACTACCTTACCAGTTGTAGGGTAAATTTAAACGGTTTATCTTTCCGGTAAGCATGCGCAAAGGATGCACACGCCGCGCCGTGTGCAATGGTTGCACACGACATGTTCAAAACGTCACTTTTAAAATGACTTTGGCGTGCGTTTTTAGGCGTTTTACATAGCAGTCGTAACCGCCGCGCGAAAGTCGATTTTCAACGTTAAATAAAAACTATAAATATTAGAGCTGCAATTCCGGGAATTAAGAACCTTTTACTAAAATTCACTTGTACTTTCTGAGATTTTGGCTAAAAGCTGGACGGCAATTTTTTCTCAGTTTTTTATTAATAACTATTGTATTTTTTGCAGAAAAAATTAAAATACGTCCTCTTCTAAATGCCAATCCGGATCGTTTAAGCCCTCAACCACATTTTTGGGAGACTTGTAACTATTTTTCGCATAAAATCAATTTCTCCACTAGACTATTAAACATTTTCTTTTCTAAATTATTTGTAACATTTAAATTTTAAATTGTAAGTTTTATAAATATCAAACGAATGCATGGCATAATTTTGTTCATTTACGATTGTTTTATAAATAAACCAAAGACTTTAAAAATCATAATTATAATAAATTACTGGGGTGTGTCACCAGTGCATATTACACATAGACATCATTAATGCAAATTAAAATTACGCTTATATGCATTATGGAAATGCTGTTTGTGCAGTGGAAGAGTAAATACACAAATTATGAAACGTATGTCAAACTTATAGTACGGGTTTAAAAGTTTCTAAAAAAATAAATTATATTTCCTTACTAGAAAATATTACTTAGTTTGGGAAATAAATTAGTGCAATGATCTATTATTAATAAAAATACAAATTTAACTTGCCGATAAGTTAGGACAGGTCACAGGACTATTTAACTCTACTACTTTATACAAGAGAACAAATGGACCAAAAACTTATTTTTTGAAAAAGGGTCATTTTTTATAAATGTTTTTGCTTGTAGAAAAATATGGTTTACTAAAAGAAAATGTTAATTTTGTATACAGGTGTGGCAAAAATTTAAAAAACCTGATTTTTCTTCAAACTTTTTTTTAATTTTAAGTAAAATGTCATAGAAAAAATTTATTTTAAATAAAGTGTGTAATTGATAACTATAATAAAACACAAATTTAATTCCCTAATAGGGCAAAAACGCCTTAATCATATTTTTTACAGCTGCAAAGTGGTAAGTTTAAATGTTTAAAAAAACGGTTTTTCCTAGTAAAAATAATACTTTTTTTTTTTTTTTCACCCTTTCGGGGTCATCCCACCCAGGTCCGACGACCGCCCCCTAGGTGGTGCACTGCAGCCTGAAGGCTTATTGTACCTTGACCCCTACTCCTTCTCATTCACACACCATTCATTCCATAACTTAGATGGTTGTTGCTCGGTCCGCATCCCCGAGCAGACAACACCGTGTGCCGCCGCCCGAAACACCGCTGCCGTCGGACACCCATCTAAATTATGGGCGCGCATTTCACTGCTTAACTCCAGTGATCGACGTTTGCCGATACAACCGAAGCCGCCACAAGCGCGCCTACTTAGTTTGAGAAATAAAATATTGCAATGTTCTCATTTTAATTTTCAAATTTAACTTTTCCATTAAGTTAGGACAGGTCATAGAACTATTTAACTCTGAATTTATTTATTAAAAATAGAAACACTTTTAAACTTGGTCATTTGTTTAAAATGTACAGACTGTCCACGGATTATACAAGAGAACAAATGGACCAAAAATTTATTTTTTGAAAAAGGGTCATTCTTTATTATTGTTTTTGCTTGTAAAAAATATGGTTTACAAAAGAAAATGTTACTTTTGTATACAGGTGTCATAGAAAAAATTATTTGGAATAAAGTGTCTAATTAATAACGCCATAATATGGCGGAAACGCCTTGATCATATTTTTACAGCTGAAAAGTGGTAAGTGTAGAAATTTAAAGAAAGCAAATGTTAAAAGAGCAAATTAAAATAGTTTAATAACTCCCAAATCAGTTTTATAAAAGTTTTTAATCCTCCTGTAACATTAATAAAGTTATTTAAGATGCTTTTTTAAATAAGTTTTCGAAATGATATTTTGCGCGTTTAGTAAAGAAGCCATCGGATGTCATCATTATCTTCTTCAAAATCTTCTGTAACTCTCTTTCAATCGCGGTTTCGAGGGCTTCGTATCGTTACCTAGGAAGTAGGCATTTTAAATATTAAACTTAAAAAATTATTAAAATTTTAAATACGGGATGAGGGAATAAGAGGAGATTTTGCGCAGAAAATGATTACGCGCGGACCCTAACACAAAATCAACATTTCCTCTTTGTAAATCATGTTTTTTAGCAATATTTTTTAAAGACCTTTTTACATAGATATACGAGTAATTAAAATTAACCATTTTAAAAACATTATCCAAACAAGGTTTTTATCTCCTGGCCCAAAATTTAGTTTAAGAATATAAAAAACGGTATTTATTATTATTATTATTATAAAAAGAGACAAATAAAGGTAGTTTATTCTTTAAAAAAAAAACATGTTTTTTACGTTTTTGCAAACCCTGTATACAAAATCAACATTTTTTTCGTAAATCCTATTTTTTTCACAAACAAAATTTTTTATAAAGAATTACTTTTTTCGAAAAATGAAATTTTCGGTCCATTTTTCCTCCTGGTAACACCACCCGTAGACAGTCTGTATAGTTAAAATTTTACCAAACAGTTTTTGTTCAATTTTCTGTACCTAAAGGGATATGTTTTATAGAATCCTAACAATACAGAAACTCTCAGGACTTAGGTAAAGTCAGGATCGACCTTCTTTATACAAACATATTTAAATCCCTTTCATATACATACAATTTTGTTCAGTATATTAAAGTTTGAAATTTATTGTCAAAATAATAACAACAATATTCTTATCAAAACTTAACTAGGGTCCGACATAGGTCGACCTAATCCAAAGGGTACGTTTTTGATTCCTTGATGTTAACCTTAAGGATTCATGACAATGACATACATTTACATAATAAATTGAATAATGTGATTAGTTAAGACATGCTGGGAATTGAAACTAAAAATTCTTTTGTCTAGACTTTATCCTAAGCCTAAGATATTATAGCAAAAACCTTTTGAAAATGGAGTCGCACTAAAGAGACAATGCTGCATTTGACTGGGCCAAAAAAGAAATATTTTGACGTGACAACGTCTTATAATACGATGGACACGGCTGCACATGGCAAAAACCATGACTCATGCGGCGTTACCTCGCGCGTTCCATGCAAGGCTTGAAGTGCAAGCGAAAGCACGGAACAAGCAACAAAGAGGCACAATCTTCGCGTCGTTCGACATCTGTTTTCCTCCTACTTGAGTGAGCGTGCAGTGAAAAGTGGTGTCAATTGTTTATAGCAACGATAATTGCGGCGATAAAGGTAATGATTGTTTCGACGTTGTCATGTTTAACTATCGTCAGTTAACCGACTTTTAAAACAATACGTAAAAATAATATTTATAATAATAAAAAAATGTGAAAGTAGATATTAATATTCAGAAGTCTATTATCCCAAATAACAGTTTTTTGACAACAATATTTTTTTAATGAAAGACTTGCAAATTGATAAGCTGCAAAATTTTACCTACGCACATTTTAAAGATAATCAATTTTTCTACAGAAAAAGCTCTTTTCGTAAATTTCTTTTTTATATCCAATGTATACAGGGTTTGTAAAAAAACCGGAACGGTGGATTATCCCAGCCACCGTCATATATAAATGAACCAAATTTTGTGCGAAGGGGTAACTGCACTTAAAGAATTTGAAAAATATATTTCCAAGGTTGCAAAAATTTTAAGTGAAATACCTTATTTTTAACACGCTTTTATTAACTTGGGTTGTAACTATCTATCAATCTATCAATCTGGCTGGCTATGTAACGGAATCTTTGAGCCTAATTTTAACCAACTTCCAGCTATTCGATTTCTTTGAAACTTTGCACACGTATTAAGGAAACATGACAATGCAATAATCTGCAAACAGTATCCCGTTATCTTTTTTGGATCGCCAGGAAAAAAATTCCATTATATTATAAAAACAACACCTAGGATGCCATCTGTTGGCAACATTTCAAACTTTGCTATTAAATGAAGAAGAAATTTTTTAGTTTTTACACAATTTGGTTAGTTGCACCATTGGTGTTCAATTTTTATGAACAATAAAAATTAATAAGTTCTTTTACACAATTGGGTTAGTTGCACCATTGGTGTTCATTTATGAACAATAACAGTTAATAAATGCCGTTAACACGCTTTTTATTAACTTGGGTTGTAACTATCTGGCTATGTAACGGAATCTTTGAGCCTAATTTTAACCAACTTTCAGCTATTCGATTTCTTTGAAACTTTGCACACGTATTAAGGAAACATGACAATGCAATAATCTGCAAACAGTATCCCGTTATCTTTTTTGGATCGCCAGGAAAAAAATTCCATTATATTATAAAAACAACACCTAGGTTGCCATCTGTTGGCAACATTTCAAACTTTGCTATTAAATGAAGAAGAAATTTTTTAGTGGGTTGCAATATATTGGCAACGGTCCAAACATTGCCTAGATTGCCATCTGTTGGCAAAATTTCAAACTTTGCTACTTAATGAAGAAGAAATTTTTTAGTGAGTTGCAATCTGTTGGAAAAATTTTAAAATTTGCCACTCTTGTTCATTAAAAAAATTTTCGCCATTTTGTCAAGAGTAGCAGAAACTAAAAAATGAAAAATAATTAATAGTTTAAAAAACTAAAAAACACGCTTTTATATGCAACCGAACTAAAAATTAGAAAATAATTTTTCATTAAAAAAATATTGTCATTTCATAGTAAAAAGCGTGGGGTGATAAATATATTAAATGTTATAATTATTATATTTGCAAATATCTATGATGGAAAAGTTATGAAAAATAGTAAAATGCACCCCACGCTTTTTACTATGAAATGACAATATTTTTTTTAATGAAAAATTATTTTCTAATTTTTAGTTCGGTTGCATATAAAAGCGTGTTTTTTTAGTTTTTTTAAACATAAAATTCCCTTTTAGAGTATGTATTGGATTTATTTAAATATTAACATTTGTAGTAGTAGTAACCAAAAACCGATCACTTATTTTCTATGGTTTAATTACTTTCAAAAGTACTTGTAACTAATAATAAACCCGACAAAATTGTTTTTTTATTAAAGTAGTTCTACGGTAAATTATGTACCGCCGAAACTTTCTACAACATTTAGAGCGTTAGCGAAATTTACAAACTTATACACCCACCTAATAAAGAACTTTGGTTATTAATTTATAAGTAAGTATAACACAACTTTCTGCTTGTAATTATATGCTAAAAGTTCCTTGTTATTACCACTTCTTAGATATTACGCAGTTAATTAGCAATATTGATTTTATTAAATAGTAATAAACTTGGTGTAATTTTTTTAAAAATAACTTAAAAGCGGCAAACAAATAACTCATTTGGATGACTAATTATCTGACAAGAATAACGAAAGCCACATAGAAAATGTTAAAATGCTGTAGCTTTTCAATAAAAACCCTTATTTTTTAAATTATTTTTAACATTTGTGGGTTTAAAAATGTTTTTCATGCTGACTAATAAAAGCTTGTAAATATTGTGTTTACAAGATACACAAAATTAAAATTGCATAAATAAATAATTAATAAATGAAAATACATTTCTGCAAAAAAAAACTAACAAACTAGTAGTAGTAGTAATTCAAATTAAAATTATTTATTTTTGTTAGATTTTAAATATCTTTTATCTTAATTGTAGCCTCTATCGTTAACAGGGATTGTAATTGATTTGGTGTTATACACAGAAAAAACCAAATGCTGCGTTGTGACCTTAATTTTTAAACACTATGTGGAATCATTTAAGGTTGCAATTTTCAACCAGCGTATTCAAGTTTATTTTACTGGTATATCAGTATTTTTATTCAAAAAGAAAATACACATTTTTAAAAAGAGCGAAATGTCAAGTTTTAAATTTACGTCCTTCTTTCTTTTTTTTGTACAAAATAAATAAAACTTGTTCGGTTAGTTTTCTAGTTTTCTAGTCAGTAATCACACTTTTTTAAAATTCTTAAAGTTGCAGCTACGAAAAAATATAGGATTTTAAAGTAAAACACCGTGTATATGATCACCAGTAAAAAGGACTTTAGGTGTATACTACATTTAATACAGGTATGCAGTGAACGGTTTAATGTTTTCTGCTCCCACCCCTTCAATTAAAAAAAAAATAAAATAAAATAAATGTATACAAATACTATAGGATATAATATTTTAAAGTAAAATTGACTAATGGGAAAAAAATAAATAAAATAAAGTCTTAAAGCATTTCATTTTAAAGGTAAGTACTTTATAACTTTAGAATATAATGTAATTATCTTTAAATACTACAAAAAACGTTACCTCATTAAAAATTTAAATACCCATACTATTTAAATATATATATATATATATATATATATATATATATATATATATATATATATATATATATATATATATATATATATATATATATATATATATATATATATTTCTGAAAGTAATAAAGTTAGTAAGAGTAATTGAATCTTAAAATTCTGATCTGTCAATTTTATTTTAAAATATTGTTTTACGAGTTAATTTTATTTTCTTAAAATTTTTAATTCCTTAAAGTGATTCGTTACAAAAAATTAAAGGAGAACACAATAGAAAAATGCACTAAATATTTATATATTTATTATATTATTAATCATTACAATATTTTCTTAAAATAAGGTATTTTTTACACAAATAAAGTGTTAGTAGATATAATAAGAAGTAAGAATGGCTTGTCATATTTAATATTAAAAAGGTAAAAAGAAACACGTTTTAAACAAAATATTTTTCTAGAGTGGTGAGCTGATCTAAAAAAAAACAAAATAAACACTAAAATTGGTATTATTACATAGTTAGTATGTATACTTTGAGCACTATAAATTAAGAGAAAACATTTGAGCAAAAAATGTATTTTGTTAGTTTAAATAGTCAGTAACCGTAGTTACTAAGTATAAAAGCATTAAGATTTTTGAGAATATGTGCTATACTGATTATGCGGATTCATTTTTAAGTTAACTAATATTTGGGTTTAATTAAAAATTAAGCTCTGAACTTAGGAAAATTCTGATAGTTTTTTTTTGACATTAGTGTCATAAGTGACTTTGTATACAAAACTTTTTTATAGTTTATTTTGTTTTCTGGGAATATAAATCTCACTTTTATTAACTATTTTTATTTTCTTAACTGGTTATAATATCTAAAGGTGTATCTTTTACCACTCAAATAATTTTACAAAAGTAATGTCAAGGTCAGATCATCATTCATTTTTAATAAAACATTTTCCACATTTTTAGGGCGCGTTCAAGGGGTTGAGAACTTATTTTAGAGTTAGATTATTATAAAAAAAAATTTTTAGTCGCGCTTGTGACTTGCTCCCAAGGTTCGGCCTTGTTGCAGCGGTGTAAAGCAGCACGAAAGCGCGACCATAACTTGGATGGGTGACCGGGCGCTTGGGCGTAAACGACCGAGTAGCAATTATCCAAGTTATAGAATGAATGGTGTGTGAATAAAAAGGAGTAGGGGTCAGGGCACAATAAGCCTTTAGGCTGCAGTGCACCACCTAGGGGGGACAGTCAAAACCTGGGTGGGATGACCCCGGAAGGGTGATAAAACAAACAAACAAACAATAACTTTGACCGAAAGCCCTTGAGCCTATTTTGTAAAAAATGTTTAGTGGTTGCAACCTTTTATCAGTAAGTTCTTAAACTTTTAATTTTTTGACCTAAATAAAAATAGGTGTTTTATATTAAATTATTCATTAATAATTTTATATACAGTACTTAATAAGTACTTATTAAAATATTTCATATAGTTACATTTAATAACGTACTAGTATTAACAATAAAATTTGTATCATTGGCTTTTAACCCCACTTGTCTCACCAGCAAGAAAAGTTACCATTTGTTTAACATCCACAGTATTAATAGACATTATCTCATATAAAGTTTTATATGTATGTCTATCCATATGTGTTACATTTCTTAAGCAATGTTGTTTATATTTTTTAGAAAAAGACATTAAAATGATTAAAATCGTATAAAATTGTTTCAAGGCTGTTTGCTTTATTACTCTTTTATTAGGTTTATTTTAAAATTCCGGAACACATAATTTATTTTAAATGAATTAAGACAACACGAGCACTTAAATTTTATGGTTCATTGTACCAAATAGAGCAATATTACACAAGTTTAGTTTGCAGGTCCATTATTTTACCCTAATAAAAATCAGCTAAATTAATTTATTACAATAAGACACTAAACCATATTAAAGGTAAACATAGCAAGAACTTATTAGAAATAATTACTAAAAATGTATTATTTTTATAAAGACTATTTTTAAAATGTCCCCCTTCCTTAATTGTTTTAACAAATTATTTAAAAAATGAAAGGCTTTAAAAATAAAGGGTCTTATAATGTCTGGTTAATTTTCCGAACGAGTGCTTTCTAGTCCTAGAATATATTTATATTTAATAGCTGAAAATAGGTATATGTATTTTTTAAAATAAAGTTAATAGTTGGGGATTCCTGGACCATTTTTTCAAGTCATTACTAACAAGTTTATTTTTTGTGAGTATTTTTATTTGACGACACGCCCAACTTTTTCCTTACAACAATTTTCGTTGGTGGTAGCTTACAGGGTAGCAAGGTTAAAACATGTTGATTTGACGAGTATAAAAATGTATTACCAACAGCGTAATTTGCTGTTAATTTCGAAGAAAATAATCTAAATAAAAAAAAATATTTCTTCTACAAAATAAATGGTTTTATTTAAAGCGTTTACCAACTCACCAACATGTATGGCTAAAGAGGTCATAAAAAGTTACTACTAACTAGCTGATTTTTTTTCTGTTGGTTAATTTATATTTATATAATTTAACACCCATATTGTTCTACAAATTGCGTGGTAGGTAATCCTGGTTCTACGCTTAAAAGATGTAGTACTTATACTTGATAAAAAAATAATTACTAACAACCCGAATCTTTGCGATTAGCTTTGCTTCGGTGAGACGCCCAACTTTTTTCGTACAAAAATTTTTGTTGGTGGTAGCTAACAGGGGTAGCAGAGATAAAACATGTTAATTTGACGAATATAAAATATGTATTACCAACAATCTGTTTATTTTTCTATCGGTTAGTTAATATTTATTTTATTTAACACCTAGATTGTCGTACAAATTACGTGGTACGTTATCACAGTCCTCCAATTCCATAATTATATGTAATTAAAAGTTAAAAACATAACAAAAAGAAAGTAACAAGTATAATTTTTAAAATATTTGACAAATCTTGACGGTGATTATATTGATTATTATAATAAGGTAAATTACGTGAAAAATGTGAATAAAAAATTGTAGTTATAAAATAAAAATTGTTGGTGAATAAAAACAGATTGTTGTATGTATATTAGAAAATAGAGTTATTTAAATTTTAAGACATATGTTTTTACTTTATGCTGTGTTTCAAATAGAAAAACGAACATTACTATTGCTTATAAGCTTTCCCGGCTTTGTCCTTGAATAATCTGGATAATCGAGCTCAGAAACTCCCAGACTTTCCTAGCATATGAATAAGAAACACTTGTAAAAATCAACAACAGCGATAAATTTCTGAACATGCATAAATTGTGACTGTCAAGCTAGCGGCCGCTACTGGTATCGCGCATAACCGTCACTTTCACTACTGACGTTTTTCCGCAAGGCGTGCGCACCTCTTCGACCATACGAAGACACCATGTGTTCCACACCAAAACGTAAAAACCTCAGGCTTTAGGAATCTTCACTCACAGCGCTTAGCCCCAATTTAGCGTGAATCTTTTCTCTTCTCGATCCCCAAGGGTTATATGTTTTTACTTTATGCTGTGTTTCAAATCAAATAGAAAAACGAACATTACAAATCTGTAGGACTAGCAATACATACCCATGATATAAAGATTACAAGAAGGTAGGATCAACAGCGATTCCAAATTGGTTCGCTTTGCGCATGACGGAGCAATGTGACTTTTTTGGCGCAATATTTAAATTTAGGGCCTAAGAAGGCCTGCAAATTTTGTGAATTTTGGTCATTTTTTAAATATGAAGACGAATATAGGGAAATATCTTTTAGAATAATATTACTGTTAATCTAAGAATATAATATTTAATGTTAACTAAAATGTTAAATTACGTTATACTTAACTGGTTTTAAAGTCACAAAACTGCCAAAAAGCAAAGTAAAACGTTAAACAAACTGTTAAAAACGCGAAAACAAACGCAAGGTTTCAAGTACGTTTACAAATTTAGTCACATTACTACGTCAGAGACGGTGGTCACGTGATAAACGTCATGCGCAAGATCCTACCTTTTGTATTTGTTGTATCATGATACATACCCGTTTTTTGTAGGACATTACTTTATTGAAACAAAAAGACGTTATCCCAAACGTAATATCTTTTTCCTACAGTTACTAATAATTATTTTTTTTTGTGGTATTGACAACTTTTAAGCGTAGGACCAGGATTACGTACCACGCAATTTGTGGGACAATGTGGGTGTTAAATTATATAAATATTAATTAACCAACAGGAAAAAAATCAGCTGGTTAATAGTAACTTTATTAATACATCTTTAATCATACATGTTCGTGGTGGAGGACTCTTTGAATGCAATCTTTAATTTTTTAGGACAAGTATTTCTTCGGTTTATTTAGATTATAATCTTTAGAATTAAAACGAATTACGCTGTTAGTAATAAATTTTTATTCTTGTCAAATCAACATGTTTCAACTTTGGTACCCTAGCTTTAGCTACAACCAACGAAAATTGTTGTTGTAAGGAAAAAAGTTGGGCGTCTTGTCAAAATAAAGCTACTCACAAAAATTAGCTTGTTATTAATGACTTGGAAAAATGGTCCAGGGATCCCTAACTATAAAAAAAACTTTATGTGGTATTTTTATCAAGATCTTTTAATGGTGATGTTGGTAATAATATAGGTACAAGGAAGGACCACAAGTATATATTTTTATGAATCACTCTGCATCTTGGAAATGGCGAGGGATACGAAGTCGTTTCAATGAAAAGCAACATAAAGTGTAATGCGCCTAATAATATGCTGTTTAGAAAGTTTTAAAATTCTGAGTATTTTCGGATATATCCAAAAGAAACGAAAAATTAAAAATTTGTTTAAGTTTTTTTCTTACCTTATTTAAAATTGGTTATTAAAATAAATTGCACTTTTGTATTGCCAGTTTTTTGCTGTATCCGATGGTTGTGTTTTATTTAAAATGTGACGTTTCTTTCGTGGAACCATCATCAAATTACTTTTTTAAATACGATTCTACTATTCTAATAATGAATTTTAAAGCCGATTTTAATACGGATTCAATAAAGTTTCACACATTAAGGTTTAATCTTAATACGGATCTGTATTTCTAGGAATTTAACTGTACATTTTAAGTTAATTACCTTCAATATTTAAACCTGTGACAATTTCATGTATTTAAAATTCATATTTTCTATTGACGAATGTCTAATAAAATAATGAAAATTTGTTTTTTTCCTATATATTTTCCTTGCAAAAAAATGTTTCCAGTTTCAGAAAAATTAAAACATAAAACGGAATTTATTACTACGGTATAACAGGTAATAAATTCTATTTCCTAATAACTCGGCCAAGAATGGTTACCATATTATGTTAAACAAGTAGTCATAATTAATATAAAATTTATATTAGACTGGTATTACCATTTTTGGCGGTATACTGCACCTGCAGCTACAAGGATGACAAGACTATATTAATAACATGATTTAAAAATACAGTAAGGATATTAAAATAGTTCCCCCACTTTATCTTTTAAATGGGACAAGGACAAGATATCAAGATTAGGTAAAATTTGGTTAAAGGGAGTCACCTAAACTACTCTTCGGCATAAAAAGTGCCAAGGGGGCACTAGCAATTTTTTTTTTTCATAAAAAGGGGGATCTCATATGGTACCTCGTTTTAAAAGCCGTTAAATTCTCTACTCAACGCCACTTTGCTTTTAAAAAATCATCCCAGCTGTTCCAGACTTAAAACAGTGTGAAAATGGGGCTTAAGGGTGCGTTCATAAATACGTGAGGCGCTT